>CM038215.1:37878492-37999190 GCA_021442155.1 Cymbidium sinense
GTAAATTTTGACGCTCCTAATCAAATTCTATATTTTCTTTTGTTTATATGCAAATGCGAGCTTTAAATTGCGGATATAAGCATCTACCATGTTTTCCAATATATAGGAATGCTATGCTATCAAAATTTCGCTTGTCTCACGACATACACCTATACATGTCTTTGGCGTGCCCAAATTTCATGGCAACCCCACTTGTGGGGGAAGACGGAGGTCGCTAAATTTTGATGCTCCTAATCAAATGTTTATGCAGGCAGCTTTCCTTTTTATTTATATGCAAATGAGAGCTTTAAATTTATGATATAAGTACCTACCATGTTCTCCAACATGGTAGGGAAATGTTATGCTATCAAAATTTCGGCCGCGGTGTCTCACGACATACACCTATACATGTCTTTCGACATGTGGCCCTCCTTCATGGCAACCCCACTCAAAGAGTCGGAGGTCGTTGTAAATTTTGATTATTTTTGCTCTATGTTATAGTCTGCTCACATTGTTCCAATGCGGAAACCCCGGATAGATTTCACGCTTCCAACGCGGCGTGAAACTGTCATATTGCTCACGCTTCCAACGCGCAAGGAAATGTCATGCAGAACCCATACACGCCTTTCGGTGCAGGGTAACAATTTTGGTCGGTGTCTCACGACACTACCATACACGCCTTTCTGGCGCAGGAAGACTCCACTCAAGTAGCCCCCATGTGGACGACGGAGGTCACAAATTTTCAAAATAAAAGTTGAAATGTCATATAAATGCTTATACTTTAATTTCATATACATGTGAATGCAAATTTATTGCCCTATGTTATAAGTACTGCTCACATCGTTCCAATGCTACGGAAATTGCGGATAAAGATTGCTCACGCTTGTTCCAACGCAAGGAAATGTCAGGTCAGAACCCATACACGCCTTTCTGGTGAAATAATTTTATCATGTCTCACGACACTACCATACACGCCTTTCTGGGAAGACCCAAGGCTAATGGGATGACGGAGGTCACAAATTTTCTTAAAAAAAAGAAGATAGAAAAGAAAGGATGAAATGCTTAGGTTCACATGTCTTAAAGTGCTTCTTAGGTTATATATGAATACTCATACCTCCTCTACTTTACTTGTCATTCACACCGTGATTTACATACATAAATGAGATATAGTGAAGACAAGAAAATACATATGAGATAAACTAAATCTATCATATAACTGACATATATCAAGAAGATAAAAAAATTGTTGAGTTAGAAAAGAAACTCACAAGTATGTGGCACACCTTAATCCTCCTCAAGGTTGAAAGAACTTAAACTTGGCTTAAGGAGAAGAGAGAGTAGAAATGTAAGATTTTGTAAAAGGGAAACCCTCCTATTTATAGTTTCTCTCCTTTCCTTTGCATCTACTCTTATGGAATCGACATGTATCATTATAAATCATGCAAGGGAACTATCTAAGATGCCAATTTGTCATGTCAGATGCACATGTATGGACATGCATGCCCTCAGGCATCCTTATCCCTTTCTTTGAAAAGGAAAGTAAAGTCTGCCATTCCTCTTAATAAATTTAATGAGTTTGTGTCCCCCACTCCATGAGTTTGCATGTGAGGTGGATTTTAATTAATCCACTTCCTCTTTAAATGAAATATGACAACTACTCATATTTTTATATTCCCTTCCCTTTCAAGAGAAATAAATGCACAGATATATATATGCCCAAATCAATTATTTTCACCTTTATACTGGATTTTATAACATAAAGAGAGGGCTATTATCAAATCAAATTGCCATTTTATATTACCTTACTTTTATGATCATATGGCCTCTAAATCAATTATTTTCACCTTTATGTTGGCTGATTTGTAACATAAAGAGAGGCTATTACCTAAATCAAATCAAAGCCCATTTTAGCCCATTACCTTACTTATGATCATACTCTAAATCAATTATTTTACCCTTTATGTTGATGGTAAATATATAAAAGAGATGTATTAAAATCAAATGCTATTCATTTTGCATTACCTTACTTACGAAAACTCTAAATCAATTATTTTCACCATTTATTGCTGATTTGAACATAAAGAGATGCATAAAAAATCAAATCGTTTAATCATTTTGGGTCCATTACACTCATGATCATATAGTCTAAATCAATTATTTTCACCTTTAGCTAATTGACATAACATAAAAAAATAAAATCAAATTGCATCTTGTTTCCATTACTATACTTAACATATGTCAAATCCCATTTTCAACTTTACAAAAATTTTGCATGTTACATTTAAATAAAAAAATAAAGAATGGATACTACATCCCTGCTTTTCTCTCCGTTAACAAAACTCAAAAAAATCAAAATGACATATATTTCAACACACAATGTCCATACAACATTTCAATATACGATGTATAAAAGTCAAAATTACAGTCAAAAAACAATGATATACATCCCTTGGGTTTCTGACCGGTCCCGGTTAACAAAACCTAAAATTATATCAAAATAAAGAAGCAATCATGTCAAAATACTAAGAACAAAGCTAATTCCCGCTGGCTTTTCTACCGTCTTAACAAAACTCAAAATCAAAATTCATCTAAACAAATTATCTTAAATCAATTTTCAAAGAAAAATATCATAATTCAAAATTACTAAGAAATATAAAAAAAAAATCATATAAAATCTTTCAATCTATTCAATTAAAATAAAAAATATAAAAAATAAATAATAATATCTTTTTAACTAATAATAAAAAAAAATAAATGTTTCTAAAATTAAATTAAAAAAAAACCCAATGCTCAAATTAGAATACTGCCAAATAATTCTTTTTCATAATATTCACCGATCCTCTCGCCTGGCCGCTATGGCTGCCATAATGATATTTAAATTTCCTGACGGTACGCGAATATTATAATTAAAGATTTCAATGTACCACATATATATTCTGAAAACTCTCGTCAAAATTGTCGGATTTGACTTTATTAAACAAACTTTATTTAATTCACCCTCCCAATCGTTTTCTCTGACAAATAAGAAACTTTGCTCACGCGCCAATCGCCAAAAAGTTTTAAATAATAATATAATTAAATTTCTAAATCTATATCGCCTTGCTCTTTAAGATTTTATAGATTAACTTAAGTAAAAACCTCGATGTGTTTCACCAAATGAAACTAAATTCTATTCTACCGCCTCAAAATTATCACCCCATTAATAAATTCTTTCCTTTTTTATCGAAAGATTATATTTCTGATCCCACAGATTTCTGGCGACTCACGGGGATGTTTCTTTCCATCTTTGGCTACCAAATCTAAGTTATAATCATGGGAGTATAAAAAAAATGAAAAGATAAATGAAATATGAAATTGAAATGAAATAGAAACGATAAGTTAAACTTGACAACTTAAAGTTCATTACTCAAAGTCTTAAGTTATATGAGATTTTATTTAGTGCATATGCTTAGTATGTTTTATCTTATCGATCCATATTTTGGAAGTGCGATAGATAGCTTATTTTAATTGCTAATTTTACCTTTAAATTCCGAATGGCATTACGTAACAACGCCACATTACTTCCTAAGATGCCAACATCCGTTTGGCAACGCCATCATTAATGGAAGCACCGGAGCTACCATCCGCTTTGGTGGATTTCCTACCATCTTGAACGAAAGTTGTCAGCTCGACTGTCAAGTGTAACTGCCCGCACGCCATGCAAAGAATCTCGTCGTTGAGACCCCATCAGTAGGTCACTTCAAAAGAAACAATCGCCTGAGAGGCCCCTTGAGACACCAATCATGAGGGTTTACTTGGACGGCCTTTTGTCCCTCGACAATAATCCAACCAACAACCATTCGCCCGGAGGTATGATGTCAAGCTTCTTCATCTGAGGCAAGTTTATGGAGGCAAAGAAGAAAAGAAATCGTGCATGCTCAACACTTAATGCTCAGGTACACCAAACCAATCATGGAACCAAGAATGAGTGTTCCACCCATAATCGGTTTGATAACCTTAAGTGGGTTAAACTAACACTCTACTGTCACAAATTCTTCTGACCACAACATCGTTCCAGCCTCCCCGCGAGGAAACCCGAAACTATATCTGCACGAGTGCATCGGGTTCTCCAAGTAGCCAAGGAGAAAGGACTGATGAAAAGAAAACACCAAAGTCCTGTTATTAAGGATGCCAGGGCTGCTCCTCCAAGGAGACCTCATCCCGCAACTCAAATGGCAGGACGCCAACATATTCATGTCCCACACGGTGAACATCGGGGTGTGACACTTGGACCGCGCGTCCAGGAATCCACCGCCGAAAGGTCCCGGTGGAAGGGTGGTAGAGGGAGGCCTCAAAAAAAAGAAATTGCTTGTGGAGCATGGCGTGACATCTGTGTGAATTCCTGAGATCCGCCAACTCAAATTTATCCATGGGAGCCCAAAAAAGAGGGCCCCATATGATAAGATATGACGTAGACACCTTGGAGAATCCTCCGGGATCCCGCCATCAATTAACTCATCCCATCAAGAGGAGGTTAACTTCGATCAAGCCTCTAATGAAGAAATTTCGATTCCACACTTGGAATCTAAGTTCATCGGAGACGCCGACCAAATTCGTCCAAGAGGACTAAGAAGAAGAGGAGGCAACGACCGTCAAGAAGTATATGGTGCAAGTGTGGTGAGCCATCCGCGCGCCAATATCAACCTAAAGGCGCATAACAATACCTCCTCAACCAAGAACAACAAAATGTTCAAATAGAGGAAGCATCCTCCGAAGTCTTCGTGAGAGGAGCAACAAGAAGAGGAAGAAGAAAGGAAGAAAATCCCACCTTCATCGATACTACTACTGGCGGAAAGACAATTCAGCCGATGAAAGCCAAAGATAAAGAAATCGCCGCTTGAATGTGAAAATGAGCAAATGATGATGCGATGACCGCAAATGCGCTTAATGCGAGAAATATCAGGTCCCAACACTGCCCCCCAAATAATCATCAAGCCTCCAAAGAATGCCAATGACAATCCTCCAATAAATTTGATCTCACATGCTTCAAGGGTCCAAATCGAGCTGGAGGATTGAAATAAATGAGTCACCAAGAACCGCTTCGTAATATACAAACTATATCAAGTCGATGCTCTCAACTTGATATTATATTGAATGAGAAGATTAAAGTCGTTATACGGGCGTGCGTGTTGGTGAGCAAAGGTCGCCCATATCCCGCTGAGTATGATCAAATTCCATATCCAAAGGGATATTCAATGCCAAAGTTCAATCTATTCGACGGAATGGTAATCCCAAGCAAAGATCCGCCCATTCAAAGCATCCCGCAGAACACGTGGGGTAATGATGCATTATTATTCCGCCAGCTCATAGAGCTTTAACTTGACCGCTGAATTGAATCAAATGACTCGATCAAAACTTTCAACTTGAAAACATGTTCAGTTGGCACACGCTAGCCAAGAAAACAACCATCATCTCCTCTGAGAAGAGGAAGAAAGATGAGTCACACTGATATATTACGCTGCATAAATATGAAAATGAAATGTGAACAACAAGAAGAGCATGTAATCCAATCATGGGCAACATCGATGATAAGATGGCCTTTATCTTTGCATTTTCAATTACCACATTTCAAGAGCTACTGATAGGGTAAATTGAGAAATTAAATTTATCCGCCCGATGGCCAAGAAGATAAATTCAAAAGAGCAAAAGCTCTAGACCAAAGAAAGGTGAAACACATTTCACCTCATACAAGAAGGATACAAAAGGTTACCTATAACGTAGACAAAGGCTACCTGCCTATCAAGAAAAGCTACGTTCAATCCGCTCCACAACCCAAGCTCATACTTGAGGTAATGATACTCGAGGTCGCTGGAAGGCGAGCACCAAGCAAACAAAAGGAGCTGACTCAAAAGAAAAGCCGAACAAAGAGTATTCTTTAAGAGGAAAGTGTGGCCAAATTGTTTAAACATGCACTCAAAGTAGTCTCCAACTACCGGAGTGTAAAAGACCAAGAGGTGACAAGCCGATAATCCTAACTATTGTCCATATCATCGGCCATCCCGCTGAAGACATATTCAAAGATTGCTGAAAAATATAAACGGTGAATTCACATTATCGACGAAGTCCAAGAAAGAATCCACCAGTCACCTCATCTCCAAGATATCAAGCAATGATAAAGGCAAAGAGAAGTCGATGATGAAGGATGTCAGCCTCTAAAAAAGATAAAAATGTTAAGCAATTGAAGGTGTTCCTGTATTAAGTGGAAATCACCACTGAGCCAGATTGAGTTGAGACAAAACCTAAGTTATGGGTAGTTCATCTCACGAAAGACGCTCTAGCCAAATACCGCAAGGGAAGGCTAAGAAACCGCCAAACAAAAAAATAAATTAAATAAAAGAAGAAGAAGAGACAAAATGTTACTACTATTATGGATGGTCAACACACAAAGATCATCAATAATATGGAAGATTACATACAATCGAAGACGACCTATCACGCTTGTAATCCTTTCAAATCTTCGATCAATGAAGAAGGTGGGAAGATGTCAAGAACTTCCCCGAAGTCTTGCTTGATGATGATGAAGTTGATAAGCGAAGAACTCGCTTTCCGATGAAGATGAACGAGCTCACCATATCAACAAACATAAAAATATAAAATTGGCAAGGATTCTCAATCTTCTACCTATCATTGACGGCGTAAGTGATGTCAAGAATCGAAATCATCCAAGATTCGATGCAAATAGCTGCACAAAGAAGTGGTCGAAAGTGCTACCATCCCAACAGGAAAGAGCCAATGAATAAAGATAAAGGAAAAGAAATTGAAGTCAATGAAAAGTTATCCCTAAGGATTCAAATAAGAAGCCTTCATCAAAAGTGGATCGACTACAATATTCTATCCCATCTAAGGAAAATTCAATAGCTTAGTGTATACGCACTTCTAATGTCGTAAGATCTCAATACCTTAATTGAAGCTCTCAAAGAAAAATTCAAGCATATTTTTTCAACGCCGCCCTGAGACCTTGCATGTTCAAGAGCCTCCAACCGTCACATTTTCGTAAGATGATCTAATGTTCTGACCGCAGAGCACAATCCTCAGATGTTACAAACAAAGTGATGAAATTATAATACGGATCTTAATTGATCCTGCCTCCGTGAATCTTATGAATTGAGAACTCTAGATATTATCTCTAGATGTACAACATCTACGAGATAAAGTCATGGTTCAAGGTTTCAATGAGAAGGACGTAAAAACTATCGTCATTCGCCCTTCCTCTTAAATTTGGAGACCTCTACACGTAAGCTAAATTTCATGTGATCGATGCAGATACTTCATTCGTGAGCCCTTCTGGTCACCATGGTTCATAAGTATGGCATTGTCCCATCTACATTGCATCAATGTATGAAATATACAAAGGATGGAGAAGAATGCCAAACATGACATGCAACCTTATGTAATGAAATGAAGATTTATCAAGATGCCGCTTATTTCCTTCCGGAATCAAAGCTAACAAAACAACCAAGAATAATCGCATCTACTTCAAAACCCATAAAAGAACAAGTTAAGAAGAAGGGAGAAGATAAAATGAATAAAGGAAAGGAGATTGTTCCAAATATTCCGGGATATAAAGAAGTCCAAAATCAATAACATCCCTCATCTAGCAAATACATCAAGAAGAATGTGTTCCTTTCTAAATCCAAAGGTCCGCATTTAATTCTTCGAAAGTAAATCAATCAAAAAAGAACATTGACTGACATGAAGCCGAGAATCACAAAACACCCACCAAAGAACACCCCAGAAACCGCCCAGGAAATCGCGACCCTACAAATGCGACAAACTCCAAAGATGCTCGCCCAATGCGAAACATGGGGTCCAGGAGCAAGTAAGCAAAGGACTAAGTTTTGAAATGATGTGGTACCCAAAAGGTTCTCAAACCATTGGTAAGAGAAATAAACACACTACCACTAAAGGCCTTGGTTTTATCCAAGACAACGTCCATTAGGATATACCCGTTACGCTATAACAGAATAAGTGAGAGTGATGAAGATGAGAATGTCATTTTAATGTTACCTCACAATAAGAAGAAGTAAACCACCAAGAGCTTGAAGATGGTGGGGAGGCGCCTACTATGGATGAACTTAAAGAAGTTAATTTGGGAACCGAGGAGGATCCTCGCCCAACGCTCATCGCTCTACTCAAGATAAAGGAAGAATTAAAAAATCTTGCTCGTGGAATTGTGGGATCGCTTTGTTGGACATATGTGAAATGCCGCTTATCCCCCGATATATCACAACCAGCAATTAAGCTGCATGTACACACCAAGCAAGCCTCAGCGAATGAGATTGAGGTCAAGAACGTGTAATTGCGTAAACCAAGAAGCTCATTGAAGCGGTTTTATTCGAGAAGAAAAATACCGACCGGATAGCTAATATTGTCCCCGCGGAAAAGAAGAATGGTCGATTCAGATTCAGATCGACTTCGTGGATTTAAACAAAGCATGTCCAAAGGATGACTTTCCTTCTCGACGTAATGGTGGATAACACTTCAAACCACCATGTTCTCATTTATGGACGGATCGCCGTGTTACAATCAAATCAAGATGGCTCAAGATGAGAGACATACCTCATTCGTGACGCCAATTGGCATATATTGTTATTATACCATGCCTTCGAAGAATGCCGGAGCTACATACCAAAGGGCTATGACATAATCTTTGACGAAGGATTCATCAAAAGTAGAGTGCTATGTTGATGACCTCGTTGTCAAGAGTATAGATCGCAAAGATCATCTCGATGATTTAAGGATCTCTTGAATCGTAAAATATGATCTCAAGATGAATCCTCTGCGCCTTTGAGTTTCTTCTGAAAGTTCCTCGATATGTTAGGCCTGGAGGGATTGAAATCGATCCCAACAAAATCAAAGCAATTGTCGAAATGCCTCCTCCAAGGAGTCTTCGCCAACTTCGCCCATACGTGGACATCTCGCATTCATTAGAAGATTTATATCAAATGCCGCGTGATGTCGACTTTGCAAAATTAATGAAGAAAGATACTCTTTCAAGTGGGACAAGAATGTCAAGAGGCCTTCGACAAGATCAAATATTGAATCCACCCATTCTTGCAGCCCAATCCTGTGAAGCCTCTCATCTTGTACACAAAGACTGAGGAATCTCTAGTGCTTTGTGCAACATAATGAGGAAGGAAAGGAGAATGTTATACTACATTAAGACTAATGTGAGCGAAGCCGTTATTCTCCAATTGAGAAGCATTGACGCTAATTTTGCCGCCCAAAAGTTACGCCATTACATGCTATCTCATAAAATTACCCTTATCTCAAGGATCGATCCTGAAGTTCTTGATGACAAGACCAACGCTGATGTGTCGCCGGCACGATGGGTCGCCTCGCTACATTGATATTACATATGTTCCCCGTGGCGAAGGGCAAATTCGCAGATTTTCTTGCGCTCATCCCATACCGCAGACTCATTGCTTAACGATGATCTTCCCGATGAGCAAATCATGCACATATATGAAAAGAAAAGCAACAAATGTGGGAATTGTATTTTGATGGAGCATTGGGATACACTCAACCCTCAAATCTTCCAAAGGCTGTATCGCCTCATTCGATCACACCGGTGGCATATACGAGACATTCTTATAAATTAACTCAACCTAACCAACAACGGCGTAATATGAAGCGCGGTGGCGTGTTTAGAGGAAGCCATTTCCATGGGAGTCCGTACCGCAAATTTATGATTCTCAACTCCATTAATCAAGTTGCCTTTACAAAATCAACAAGCTTGAATTGGCCTACTATCACAAACGAAGTTCTCGAGCTTATGAAGCAAATTCCAAATGTCATTATGACTCGAGTCTCCGAGCTGGAATAGAAAGGGATTGCTTAGCTAAATTAGCTAAAGAAATGGCGTATGGATGACGCATCACTACATACCACTAAGTGTGCGCCGTCGAAGTCCTGTGAGTCGAATTTAAAATCACTGGAAGAGGGTCATCAAACATAAATCGCCAGGGTGCATGTTGCTCCTTACACTTACAAATTACTTCAAAGTCAACAAGACAAGCTTCAAACCATTCCATGAAAGACTTCAACCCAGGAAGTGCCAAAACCACACAATGAAATCCTTATAGTAGAAGAGAAGGAAGACTGAGACCCTTCGTCGACTACTTCAAGGAAGGCAAATTGCAATAAGTCGATAGTCGCACAACTGAGAAAAGGCTTCAACTATATGCTTATGCAATACACTGTATCGTAGATCCTTCGAAAGACGATGTGTTTGGGAATAAGAAGAACAACAGTAATTGTTGAAATCCATCAAGACTTTGTGGTGCACACCAATCGTCCTAAAATGGCTTTCAAAATTAAAAGAATTGGATACTATCGGCCGCCTATGGTAAAAGATCAGATCAATCACGCCAAGAGATGCCATGAATGCGTCCATGGTAACATAATTCATCGCCTCCAAATGCGATCCAACGACAAGATCTTGGCCGCTTGAGAGTGGGGACATGTAATCGGACCATGATCCATCATCATCTGTCACCGCTTCATCTTAGCAATCGACATTATCTCCAAGTGGGTTTAAGTCGCACCATTTAAAGAAGTTACACCAACAAGTGACTAACTTCTTTACCCACAATATCGTTTATGATTTGTGTACCAATCATTTCGCATAATCGCCTTTCGCTAAAGTTTATAAATTTGTCGACGACATAAGATTGATCGCATATTCAATTTATAATCCGAGAGCAAATGGTTACTGAGGCATTTAATAAAACACTAGTCAAATTGTTTAAAAAATTCTCACAAGAAATAAAAGGAGTGGCATACCAAACTTGTGGAAGTTTATGGGCTTACCGTACCACTTACAAACTCCTACAAAGTCTACCCCTATGCACTAAGCTCAAGTAGCTTTACCAAGTTGAACTACCTTCGCCCGAGTAGCCATTCAACAAAATCTTACCCAAGATGAGAATGCTCTTTGATGATGGAAGACGCTTGAGTTCCAAGCTCAAGAAAAGTTATCGTAATGTCCGTGAGCATCATACAAGACGCCCTCGAAGCTTTTCAGAAGGAGAATCGTCCCGTAGAAGACCAATCATCCCTCATCGCAGAATGAAATTTGAACCTAATCAAGGACCTTGTTATTGAAAAGGTATATCAGGAGCCTATCGTGGACTTCAAAGGTGAAAGACCAATGCCGCCAATCAACTCGGCATTTAAAGAAATATTACACGAAAAGTGTGATTGACAAATCTGATTTGAAAATCTTATTGTCAAACACTTATGAAAATTTTCATTGGAAATTCTCTTGTAACACAAGAACGATTTCAAAATAAAAAATCCCCTTGAGTGGGGCATTTTTTTAAAGTTTTATAGTAAAGTATCGCTCTAAGACAGGGCCTTTTCTTTCTTTGACATCGCGTCTGCCGAGATCCCCACATGCATACTCAAAATTATGTTCAAATGCTCAAATTTAAAAGTCCAAAGAAGAAAATTTTCAAGAACTTCAACAAACCAAGTAAAGGACATTTTCCATCCCACATCAAAAGGCTCGAAGTTGGTGTATGGTCGGACTCAACACGCCAAAATACGGTCGAAGTCATCGACCGCTACTCAACACGCCACCAAGGCCGTAGTAAGAGATCCCCATCTCGCTAACCCGAGGATAAAATCCTTCATCAATTGCTCAAGTCCACGCACTGGGTGTATAAGGTCTGATTCAACACGCCAAAATATGGCCGAAGTCAGCCGACAGACTGCTTACTCAACACGCCACAAAGCGTAGTAAGGGATCCTCCTACTGCTAGTTCAAAGACAAGAGCATCCAAATCCCCAAATCTCTCCAACTTGGTGAGTTCAAGTGACCTGACGGGAAATTATCCCTATTGGTCGTAGGTCATCTTTCAAAATTCTACAACAAACAAAGATATCCTTACCGAGAAGGCACTAAGCCGAAGTTTGGAATCAAATACAAAAAATCTCAACTCCTTCAAGTCTATGCGTAAAGCAAAGACCAAGGAAATTCTTCTTCGAAGTCCAATCAAAAAAGCAGGACAAGAAGCTATCCCAATGTTCAAGGCTAAATGCCAACTGTGGGAGTTTTGTCATCAAGATGTCCATTACATGTGCAAAGCACGTGACTGACTTTGCCATTGATCCAACACAAGCTCGAGTGTCGCCAGATTTATCCTTCTACAAGCCCGCGTAAAGCGAAGGTAATTTCAGAATCCGACAAATCTAAGATAATTCGTGGTTTTACTCCATCAACTCAAGGCATGAAGCTGATAAAAGGAGGCAAAGATACAATCCTCGAGATGAAATCTTCAACAAGTCCACAAAGCACAAAGCATGAATCAAGACATTCTCATCTCATCAACTCCATCAAGTCCACCAAGGCACAAAGCCGTGACAGAGGAAAATACAAATCCAAATTCGAGATGAAATCTTCAACAAGTCCACAAAGCACAAAGCACGACCAAGATTCTCATCTCATCAACTCCATCAAGTCCACCAAGCACAAAGCCGACAAGAGAAAAATATAAATTTCAAATTTCTCGAGAAGTCTTCAACAAGTCCACAAAGCAAAATAGGTCAAGATGCATCAAATTCTCGAAGTTGATGATGACAAGTCAAATCTCCTTCATCTAGTCCATCAAGCACAAAGCATTGACTAATGATAAATACCGCTCAACGAAGCTATTGTTGAACTGATAAATGCAAATGCTTGCCCAACCCGAGAGAGTTATACCCACTTCTATCAAAGGGCAACGATCGTATTATTAAAAGTTGTAGAAATTACAACTTAAGCTGACATCCAAGCAAATCTCTTGAGATCCGCAAGGTCATCTAGTGTAACAAACACGGCCCCGCTCCATGCGCCGCATTGTTTGTTGGGGCATTTGTTGACCTACAACTATGTTAAATTAAATTAAGGTGATTTTAAAATCCTCAATCGCGATCCAACCGATCAAATTGCTTTAAATTCGACGATTCGACGCAACGTCAAAAATATTAAAATAAATTAATCGAAAATTTTGAATCAATTAAGATCGACATAATTAAAATCAAATTATCATGAAATTCGATATCGAAGTCGGAAGCTCGACGACGCTTTAAACGACTCCGATCGAAATTGATCGGCTATCGCTCAAGAATAACCGACAACTTAAATTGACACCATATTGCTGGTTTGTCGTAACAACCGACAAATATAATAAAAAAAAAACGCAATTAAAGGGACTAATTTGTTTAAGCACCTAATCCCGCTTAATCTCTACCTAATGCGCCCACGCTATCATTCGCTCTCAATAATATTCATTCTAGTAAAAGAGCGTTGACTCCATTATTCACGATTTTCGACATTTCTCGCTTTCCTCGCTTTTTTTCTCCTCGATGTCTCTTCCGCTTCGGTTCGATCGCTCTTCACGGCATACTCGCGATCCCTCTCTCTTTCCTCGCTTCTCCTGGCTCATGTTTCTCCTCTCACTCTCTACTCCTCGCTTCAAGCTGAACTCGAGAGCTCCTTCTCCCTCTCACGAAGCTCCCTCAGAAGCCCCAGTTTCTCTCTTCCTCAAGTTCAACCCAGAGCAAAAAATTCTTCCAACCAAACCCCCAAGAGCTTTGCTTTCAATCTGAGTTACTTCTTTCTCTTGAAGGAAATGATTTCGATCCCTCTTCTATTTGTCCTGATTTTGTTGATTGACAACCTGAAGGCTCTCAGGATTGAGGCTGTTGAAATCCTTCCTCCTTCCACCAGGCGTGAGGCAAAACAAAGGGAAACTCTTCTTCCCTCTTCCTCCTTCTTGGCAGTGACTAACCGGCACACTTGTCATTTAATCCTGCTCTCTTTTCTAATTTTGGGGAGTTTTATCTTTGTAGTTTTGTGTTTCTTTGTTTGGTAAAATCTAAACTAGCAACTAATAGAAAAGAAAGGAACAATGTGATCTTAAATTTCATAAGGGCTCAAAGCTTGGATTTTAGTGATGGAAATCTTGCTCCCTTCATGTTAATTAAAAGCTGAAATTCATTTTTTTTTTATGTTGTCTCAATCTCTTTCAGATTTGAGGTTGTCATGTTGTTTGAATGGGTTAAATATTGCAAGCTTTAGGGTTACCTTGCACTTTGCCTCTTTCCACTATTTGATTACTTGCAATCATGAAAGTGGCTATCTTATAAAGGGAAGAGTTCAGGTTCTTTGGATTTATTAAACATAGTGTGATTGTTTAATCTATGTGGAGTAAATTTCATATAATCATCATGTTAAAGGAAGAGGAGGAGGGGAAGGGTTGATTGACTTTGTGCTTGTTTTCTCTTTGATCACTATGTTAATTAGCCTTTGAAATACAATCTGAAATGTGGCTTTGTGCAAGTTTAAAGCTTTCATTTTTTGGTGTTTTAAATTCTTTGCATCTTGCGGTGCTTGTTCTTAATTGTCAAGTCTCATCTTACATTAAAATGATTCTATGTTTTCTGTCCATGGGTATTTGGAGGTTGAAATCATGCAAGATATACTATTTTATGCTTCTTCTTGCTCTTGAATTATGAAAGCATGTTGTGACAATGAACTCTAATCCAATTAGCTTACATGACTTCATCTTTGAAAGCTCACTTTGGTCATTAATATGTGATGTATGTTTCTTTCTCTTGATTTGAGGAAGAATGAAAAGAAAGCAAGTTTATTTTGGGGCAGTATGATTTATACCGATTTCCTTTATTGCATCTTTTATCTTACATGCATATGAAAATGTTGAGAATTGAAGATATAGAATATGCAAAGTTTTCTTTATGATTATGATTATCTCAAAAGATGAAATATATGCATATCTCTTGACCTTTAATTGCTATGTTACTTGTGGGCTTTAAGAAAGATATGTTCTCTTTATATTCAAAATGAGAAGAATGGAAGGTGTGTTTACATGTGATTTAAAGCTTATTCTGACTTTCTTTATTGAATGTTTGCAAAATTCAATTGAAATAGTGATGAAAGCGAATGCTCATTAAATCTTTGTCTTTAAGTATATATGCAAACATGTTTATGCATATCTTTAAATTTGATATAAGTACACCATGTTTTCCAATATGGTAGGAAATCTTATCTTTCAAAATTTGTAGCGATTTCACGACATACACTTTCTGTCATGACATTGGGGTGAGCGATCTCATGGCAACCCCACTTGTGGGGAAGAGCCGGAGGTGTAAATTTTGATGCTCACAATCAAATGTTTATCGACTTTCCTTTTTTATTTATATGCAAATGAGAGCTTTAAATTTATGATATAAGATGTTCTCCACATGGTAGGAAATATCTTATCAAAATTTGACGGTGTCTCGACATGTCTACACATCTGCTATCTTTTCATGTGATTTGTGAAATTTTGATTATTTTTGCTCATCTTTATAAGCCGCTTGTTGCGGCGGAAACCGTGATAATACAATTGTTGTTCCGGCGTGGAGAATCATAAGACTTTATTTGTCAAGGAAAATCTTTTGTGAACCCATTCTTGGCGTGGTGGGTAAATAAATTTCGGCCGTGTCTCCGACACACCATACGCCTTTCTTGGCGTGGTGGGGAAGCCCAGTAGCCACTATGTGGAGGCTGGCCGGGCAAAATAAAAGTTGAAATGTCATATAAATGCTATACTTTAATTTCATATACATGTGAATGCAAATTTATTGCCTATCTTTATACGTTCACGTTGTTCCCGTGCGGCGGAAATCTGATAATGCTCGCGTTGTTCCGGCAAATCTTGTTGTCTTATACGCGCCTTTCTTGGCGTGGTGGGAAATAAATTCGGTCGGTGTCTCGACGACACTACCATACGCCTTTCTTGGCGTGGTGGGAACTTCCAAGTAGCCCATGTGGGGAGAATTGCCTTAAAAAAAAGAAGATAGAAAAGAAAGGATGAAATGCTTAGGTTCACATGTTGGCTTAAAGTCTTTGGGTTATATATGAATACTCATCTCCCTACTTGTCATTCAGTGATTTTATACATAAATGAGATATAGTGAAGACTTGAAGAAAATACATATGAGATAAACTAAATCTATCATATAACTTGACATATATCAAGAAGATAAAAAAATTGTTGAGTTAGAAACTCACAAGTGTAGCACACCTTAATCCTCTTGCAGGTTGAAGAAAACTTGTGGCTTAAGGAGAAGAGAGAGTAGAAAATGTAAGTCTTTGTAAAAACCTATTTATAGGCTTTCTTGGCCTTTCCTTTTGCCATCTACTTCTTATGGAATCGACATGTGGCCTTGTCATCATTATGAGGAACTATCTAAGGTGATCATATCTGCGTATGGACATGTGGCCCTTGTGCATCCTTATCCTCTTTGAAAAGGAAAGTAAAGTCTTTCATTCATCTTTAATAAATTTAATGAGTTTGTGTCCCACTTGAGTTTGTGAGGGAGGTGGATTTTAATCCATCTCTTAAATGAAATGACATCTCATATTTTATATTCCTTTCCTTTTCAAGAGAAATAAATGTATGGTATATGGTCGTATGGGCTTAAATCATTATTTTACTTTATCTTTGTGATTTTATACATAAGAGAATTTGCTTTTAAATCAAATGGCTAAATTTTGGGCCCATTACTTCTTATGATCATATGGCTAAATCAATTATTTTCAAATTTATGTTGGTTAATAAAATAAAGTATTAGCCAAATCAAATAAGCGTTTTGGCCCTTTACTTATGATCATATGCTCTAAATCAATTATTTTTAAATTTATGTTGGTGATTTGATATAAAGAGGCTATTAGCTAAATCAAATTCGTTTTGGGCATTCATCTTATGATCGTATGGTATACAAATCAATTATTTTCAGTATTTATGGTGATTTTATAAAGAGAAATTTATTAGCAAATCAATCTTTAAGCCATTTTAGGCATTACTTTCTACTATGATCGTAAATCAAATTTTCGCTTTATGTTGGTTGATTTTGAACATAAAGAGTACAAATCAAATCTAAGCATTTTAGTCATTACCACTTATCATATGGAAATCAATTATTTTCACTTTATCTTGATTTTATAGGATGTCAAGTTAGATAAAATAAACGAATCTACATGTCGGTTTGGTCTTAGGATCAGAAATTAACAAAATCAAAAATTCATTCATAATGTCTACATTTTAAAAAAGCAGATATCGTATGTATGTTGAAATGTTCAAACATTGACATGCAAGTTAGATAAAATAAAGCAGAATCTACATCTTCGGTTTGGTCTTGGTAGTAACAAAACTAAAATCATATCAAAACTAATGCATTAATCATCAAAAAAAAATCTTCCGGCTTAGGTTTGGCGGTCAGTTAACTCAAAATCAAAATTTGACATGAAAACTTCAACATTAGACATCTTAATGTCTGATTTTCAAAACAGATATCCATATGCGTGTTGGAGTAATTACTAAGTCAAATATAAAGAGCAGATACTACGTAATCCGGTTTGGTCTTGGGAAGTCAAAACCTAAAAATTTGATATTATAAAATTTCATTAATAATATCGCTACGTCATTAATACTGAGAAACAAACTAACAACTAAAATTCAAATTCTTAGAAAGAAAAGTCAAACCGATCATACATGTTTAGAGTGGGGAGGTTTTGAAGGATTATACTTTTGAGATGATGAATTTAGGCCGTCCTCTGAAAAGCTGGGAGTGAGTAAAAGGTCTATCAATTGATATTAGCGCTATGATCGAAGGGTAATTATAATTAAGATTTCAATGATAAATGATCATATATATTCAAATCAAATCAATCATAAAATGATCAAAATTAAAATAACAAAAAAAGGAAATAAAATAAATGAAATTAATTATTAAAAACTAAAAATTAAAAAAAAATAAAAAAATTAATTCCAATTGTTTGTCTTGGGTAAATTAAGAAAATTTTTTGCTCACTTGGCCGATGTCAATACATACACCTTCACACTCAAATATTCTTTAAAGGGGCGTGGCGTCCTCTGTCCGTGGTTTTGCGATATGGCACCACATAAATGGCGGTTCACGAGCCTAGATTGGTTGGCCATATCTGGCTAATCATTCGCGGCCATTATATGTTCCAACGCTTTTCTTTGGTGAAATGTAGAATGTATTTGGTTGCAAAAGCACTATGTTAGCTAAGGTTGACTTATATTTGTCTCAAACTCACACAATTTTATCTAGTAAAGATGGTTTGATGCAAACATCCTGTATTATTAAATCTCTTGACTTCTAATTACAAAGCATTCATTTCTTTATTTGGCTGAGATTTCTAAGTAATCATTTAGCCTGCAACACGACTTCACTTAATGCATCGCTTCTAAATTTGCTTTCCCAGGATAATATTGTATATCCAAATTATAATATTTAATGAATTCAAGCTACTCTTTTGTCTCAAATTAAAATTTTTTTGTGTGAATATGTATTTCAGTGTCTAATGATCAATAAATAGCTCACATTTCATCTCTAACAAATAATGCATTTAGATCTTTAAAGCAAAAAATAATAGCTACTAATTCTAGGTCATATGTTGGATAATTTCTTTAATGTAGCTTTAGCTGTCTAAGTGCATAAGAAGTCATTTTTTTATTTTTCATTAAAATGCATTTCAATCTTTTAATAATGCATCATTATAAATTTGAAACTCGTTCTTGTTGGAATAACTAACATTGGTGTAATTGTCAAATGTCTTTTAATTCTATCATCACATTCATTTGTCCATTCAAACTCAATATCCTTTTTCATTAACATTAGCATTGTTGTCTACGAGAATCTTTTAGTAAACCTTTTGGAACAATCAACTAAACTTAGAAAATTGCAAACTTTTATGACATTTTTTTGTATAGGCTATTCTATAATTGATTTCATGTTTTGAGGATCAATTGAGATTCCCTTACCACTTATGATGTGTATAGGAAATCAACATTTTTAATTAATAATGGCAAAATCGGTCACCAGTCTAATGCCCTACAAGCTCAGTTATAATATCCGATAAGCTTAATTTCAATGGATAAACTATTCTAATATAAGATGCAAACATTTTCAAGAAAGAAAATAATATACATGCTGAGTTGTGATTAATATGGCACTTATATTAATAAATATAACTAGACTAGTGTAACAATAATATTAAATAAAAATTTTTTTAATACATAAGAAAATATGTAAGACATGATAATGAACTGTAATTAAAACTATTTTGAGAAATAGATACAACTTTTAAGTATCTAATCTTTTATAATATTGTGCTAAGCTATTTTTATTTGAAATTATATGTTTTACAATTATTGTTTTCTTATTTTTATTACTCATAATCTTAAAATGCCACATAAGATCTTAAGGTTTTGACACATTCATAATATTTACCACTCATATTCATCCGGTTCTCCTCAATGATGGATCATATCACACTAATTTTCTAGAAGTAGGACTTCAAAACTAGACCATATCATACCAACTTTTAATTGCCTCTTGATTCAAGGTTTGATCGTATCGAGCCATTTTTTTGGAACTAGAAGTCATGACATTTCATATCTTCCTATGCAAATTATCATAAGTTGCTAGTCTAATTCACTTAATGGCATTTCATAAGTTTCATATTTAGAATAATTATTCTTATCATTTAAAATTTATAGTTTTAACATGTTCATGTGATTATCTTTTATATGCTCCCAAAATAGGTGAATTAAATAAATTTCTATGCATGAATCATAAAACTAAGCATTTTATTGGTATTGCATAATTTTACCAATCATATGCATCTACAATACATTTTGGCCATTATTAAATAATAATATTGCATTCATAGTTAGTATGATAATGTTCTATCATTCTACATATTATAGTACAAATAAAGGATAAGAATCATTAAATCAAGCTTAGAATTAATTTGCCTCCTATGCTAGAAAGTGAGTAGCTCACCATGGTTGCTTGTTCAATCTCATTACTAATTTCCTCTCTTTATTTACCTCGAGCTCGATTTTTTTTGTATGAAATCTAATACATATATCAAATTCATTAACTAAGTCCAATTCCAATTTAACATCATAATTATAGCATAAAAAACTCAAATTGGTATTTTATTTATAAATATTATCTTCTCTTCCAATATCTAAGCCTATTAACCTCGAGCCAACTCAAATTATGGATTCAACACAAAAAAAATTTGATTATACATATTTTCCTCAAGGTTTTTTCCCTTTTCTCTCTTCCTCTTCGATTGTTTTCGTAGCCTTTTGTTTGCCACCAATCTCACATGCCTTATGGGATGGGAAGCACAGGAAGAAATGCTGAGAGGAGAATTGCTTCGGTAATATTGGTTTATTGGTAATCAACTAAGTTTAATTAATTTAAAATGAATTTAATTTAATTCTTGTTGTTCACAAGAGCTATCAAAGGCTGCATGCAGGTTTTAGTGGAGGAGATGGTTTTGTTACATACATTAATTGTGAATAATAAAATTTAAATAAAAATTTAGTTAATTATTTTATATATGCGTTTGTATGTCAAAATAGAAAACTTTATAAAAGTGCTTTTAATGTTTTTTTGGGATTTGTAGGATATAATTTAAAGACAATTTTATATACATTTTGGTATTTTTTGGCATTAAGATACCTTACTATTTTTATATCGAATTGTTTATGTCGTAAAGAGGAATCATTGATTGTAAGTTGCTCTCAGAACAGGATTTTGTGGAGGTCATAACTACTTTTTTTTATATTTTTATATTTTTTTATTATTTTTATTTTTTATTTTATTTTTTTTTGGAGGTCATAACTACTTGAAGAAGCTAAAAACTTTGAGATCATTTTGCATAATAATGAGCGCTAGTTGGTGCAATCAGACAACATCCACTCAATATTTGCAGGAAAGTTGGGTGATGATGATGCAGGAACATAAATGAGGCACCTAAGGTTTATCACATTAGACCTCCTAGAGATGCAAGGGCACAATGTTAAGGTTACAAATGATATTCCATGAATTCTATTATTCTAAAGACAGCTAAAACATCTCTCAAGAATCAAGGCAACTTCAATAGCTCTCAAATTCTAGAACATTTAGTCCCACATGAATTGACTTGAGGCTTATTTGTAGATTTTGAGAATGACGCTCTAGTCTTTATCCAACTCAAGTAGTCAACAATGGGGACAATGTTGTTGGTATGACAGTAACTGCCGCCTACGATATCCCTAATCAGCAATTTGAATGTACATATTGATGTCTCGATATCATAATTTCAATAGAGGTCACAATTGAAATTTTGACAGTTGGTTTGATGAAAATAATTTTTAAAAGATTTGCTGCTCAAATTAAGGTCATTAGAAAATTATGATGAGAACTTGCCATTCTTATATCTAATTCTTCATGTCTTGAAGAGGACTTGGCTGTAAATGGCTATCAGAACAGCAATGTGACTTGGTGAAATTAAAAATTTTAGGATCGTTTTGCACAGTAATGAGCATGAGTTGGTGCAATTATCTTCTCTCGTATTCAAGATATGCACACAAGATGAAGACAACTGGACAATTGAATTGGGCAGTCCTTTATAGTTTAATATTTTAGTATCTTTAATGTCATTGGATTTGCTGCAATGTCAAACCTTTTTAAATGTTTTTGTTTCATTTCAAGCATTTTGTATCTGATTTGATTTTTTTTGTGTAAATTAGGTACCTATCAAATTGCCTCTTAATCTGTACAATTCATTGAATATTGTGCTTGATAGATTGGGATTTTTATGATCCCAACAACTATATTGTTCAAACATAAACAAGTGCAAGACCATCATCATTAAATTGTGTGCAAAGTTATACCGTTATGTATTGTGATTTCTATGGACAAGAATTACCTTCTTGTGATGAATGCAGTCACTTGAATCAACATGCTTGATCAACTTTATCTACATTGCTCAAGAAGAAATGGTCAGTTTTGTCCCATGAGTATAACTTTTTGATTAGCCTCAATTAAGTTGTTCTTGATTCATGCTTGCTTCTTTAACTTTTAAATGCATGCCGTGTTTCTCTGAACTTTTTCTATTACTTTAATAAACTGTTTCTATGACTTTAAACGTTTAGCATCCTCCAACATGTTGTGCCTTATTCTCGAGAAAATGGTCAGATAGCGTCGAGTGAGACATTGAATGTTTGGTGATTTTTCTTTTTCTGCAAGGTTCGCATAAACTCATTTAGTGACCTTAAAAGTTTGTCATCTACCAACCCAGCGAGCCTGATTCTTATGAAATGGTTGCTTATCTACAAGTGAGACATTGAATGATCCGTGATTGTTCTCTTCTGCCAGGTTTCAAGTAAAAAGAAACAATTTTTCCACTTCACTTCATGACAATCGTTTTGTTTGGTGCGGTCGGGACATTAATCTCCTTTTCCATTGATATCAGTCGGTGAGTTCTAGCACTTTTATTTTCCTTGCAGGATTTTTGAAGTTAAATTAACCAGATTCTTTGAACACCAACATGGAATTATAACTCTATGTGATCCTTGACAGTCAGTTTTCAGCTCAATTTAGGCAGCTATTGTTGAATGGGAGTTTCAGTTCTGCATCTAGTTATTGTTGTTATACAAGTTGAAAGAATTTCTCTGGAATCCCCTATGAAAATGCAATTCCATCAAATGGACCCATCTTTAAATTTTTTATATACTTCTAGGAAAATGTATCAGGTTTTTAGTCTTATAGTTGTTTTATTGTACTTTTTAATTAATAAATTTATCAAAGTGCTCTTGCTTCATGTTTTAGAACCAACATTCTCTTAAATTGTTATAGAGCACGAGCAGTAAATTGCCTAAAAATGGTATGTTATCTAGGTTTAAAATGCGACTTATTTTAAAATTCTGTAATTCCTAATAAACAAAATACTTTGTTTGGATAAAGTTTTCAAAATTCATGACGTGCACCAGAAAATTTGGATTCTATTTAAAGTTTCAACAAGTCAGAATGGAAATCTTATACAATCTATATATTAGTTAGTATACTTTCTATGAAAGATATCAATGGAGAAACAAACTTACACATATTATAAAGTTCAACAATATTTGAGTCAATATTGTTAATAATAAAAGAATCGTGGGTATTCATTTTTTTAATTGCATTTAAAGAATATATAAAATAATTATCAAATGGGATAATAGGAAATGGTGCTATTCTATGCTACAGTTTAAAACATTTTTAAAATATCTTATTCAGTTAACTGTAATATTGGTGAAAAAAAGACATATGGTGCAATTAATAAAGCCTTTTTTACTTAGTAATTGTAGAAATTTGTAAGCATCTTTCTACAAAAGTCCCTACAACAAGCCTTTTATCCCAGGTGGGTGGGGAATGAATCTTAGTCCATTGTGTCACATTATTGTCAAATTCTCATTTTTAAGTATACTAAGATCATTTTTTTCATCTCTTTCTTTTAGGTTTACCTCTACCTTTCTTAACATAAGGAAAATCTAATCGTCTACTCTCTGTGGTTGTCATTAGCTTTATGTGACCAAACCATCTAAGGCGATCTCTAATCTTATCTTAATTCATTCTCAACTTTTCCGAACATACTCATTTCACATTTTATCTCTAAGAGTAAAGCCACTCATCCACTTAAGCATCCTTATCTCGCACTTAGTCTTTCTTCTCTTTATTTGACATTCACCATAAATCATTGTAGGTCTTACCACCATCTTATAAAATTTCCTTAAATTTAAGTGGTATTTTTCTACACATGACCGATAATCATTCCCCACTTCAACCATCCAACTTGAATTCTAATAACATCTCCATCTATTTCACCATCATTTTGAACAATAAAGCCTAGATATTTGAATCACTCATTCTTTTTAATGACTTGTTCACTATTTCAACTACTAAAACACTAAAACATATATTCAATTTTAGATCTACTTAAGCGAAAACCTTTTGACTCTAGGTTGACCTCCATAATTCAAGTTTCTCTTGGACTCTCTCTCTAGTCTTATCAACAAGAAGAATACCATAAGCAAAAGCATACACTAAGGTACATCTTCCTATAAATGCCTAGTAAGAACATCCATAACTGAAGCAAAAGATAAGGGCTTAAAGTTGATTTTTGATGTAATCCAATTGAAATAGAAAATTATTTTGTCAAACCTCCTTGTGTTTGGACACAAGTAACAACTCTAATATACATATCCTTAATGACTTGAATTTAATCAATATTAACTCTTTTCTTTTCTCTCTCCAAAAAAGACCTCTTGAAACTTTATCATAAGCTTTCTAAATCAATAAATATCATATGTAGATCCTCTTTACTTTCTATACTTCTCCATCAAACCTCTTAACAAATGTATAACATCCATAGTAGATTTACGGCATGAAACCAAATTGATTGTGAGAAACTTTTGTATCACATTCTAACCTATGCTCAATTACTCTCTCTCATAATTTTAATGTATGACACATTAACTTAATTCCTCTGTAATTTGCACACTCTTGTGCATCACCTTTATTCTTAAAAATAGGAACCAACAAACTCTTTCTTCACTCATCTTGTATCTTTTTAGTCTTTAAAATAACATTAAAAAGATTTGTAAGCCAAGAAATTCCTTGATCTCCTAAACATTTCTACACTTTTATTGGAAAATTATCCAGGTCCTCTTGTTTTCACATTTCATTTTTTTAATGCTTCTCTAACGGTTTACTCTGACGATAAAACAAAATTCTCTTTTTATTTAGGGTATTAAGGTTGCTAAAATAAATCGTATTTTCGGATACTTTTAAAAGTTTATCAAAATCATCCATTTTTTTGATATCATTTTAAGAAAAGACTTATGATTTTCATCTGTCTCTTGAATTAGATCTTTCTTCTCTTATCTTTTGGTTATTCTCATTTTTCTTATCATTGTATAAATCACTAAAAATTTAAATTTTTTCGCATCATATATTGATTTCTTAATTTCTGACTTTATATCTTTTCCAATTCTCCAAATTTTATGTCAAGTTTTATAATAATCTTCTTTCTTATCTTTTCTTTTCAATTCATCCACCATATTTTTTATTAAAAGCTTTTCCTTTTGATTATCTAAACACTTTTTTGTAATTTATTTAATTTCATTTGTTATTTCTACATAACATTAGCTTCTATGAACATCAAAATTCTTCTAAATTTTTCTTAAAAATATTTTTATTAGTGTTCTTTTAAGTCTAATCTTGGAATGATAATTTGATTTATTTTTTATCTTCCATTCTTTAATCTTAAAATCTAAGCTAGATGTTAGATATTTAAACTTTCACTTAAAATACCTACAATCTTTTATAATCTAAAGCGATCTATTTTTTCTTATTAGAAAATAATCAATCTGTGTTTCTTAGTTCCATTTTATAAGTAATAATATCTTCATCTCTTTCTTAAATAAAGTATTATTATTATAATTATTAAAACAAAATCGATATAGTCTTTCTTTTATTAACTCCAAATCGTATAAATCTTGTTAAAATCTTTTACCACTCTCTCGTGTTTATTTAAATTTCCTCCAATAAATTTTTTTTTTCAAGAGATATCTTTGTAATCCTCTAATTCATTCCAAAATTTTTATTTTGAGCCTACATCCAACTACTTTCGAGGCGTAGGCTTATAACATTGATAATTTTAGTATCAATAATCTTTAAAATTTATAATTCTATCTCCACATCTATTAATATTTATAGCGTTATCCTTCAAACTTGTATCTATAATTGCCTTTCATCGTTTAATTCTCTACCTACGCGAATACTAAAGTTTAAAACCTAAACTATCAATCTTCTTATCTTTCTTCTCAACCCATTTAGTTTCATGGACACAAAATATTTATCTTCCTATGAACCATAATATCTATTAATTCCATTAATTTACTTGCAAGAGTACCTATAGTCCAATTCCTAACTTTGTTCTAGTTTCATGACTAACTTCTTTGCTGTCCATCCATAATGTGGGAACCTTGCTTATTTAACTTTTGAGCACTCGCGGTCGCTACACACTTTATATTGTATAGTGGTTGCTTGGGGGCGTCTAGCATTAACGGTGTTTTAAAGGATTCTTGTCAAAAGTCTCTAAAAAGATGAAAATGTGGTTGATATTTACTATTTATTATAATTGTATGATTAATTAATTTGAGAAATTGCAAGTGATTTGAATGCAAAAGTTTAGAATGAATGCTTAGATCTCTACACAAAGTTTCAAGTCTTTTTGATTGCAGTGTAAATAACTATATAATTTATGTACGAACAATACACTTAACTGCATTTGACTTGCAATTACATTATGATTTCCTAAAAGTTGCACAGTAAGGAGTTTAATGCATCATCGAACCCATTGCAACTAGTTTTATTGTCCAAGTGGCTTTAATGAAATTAAAGTATGTGATGAGTAACTATATGCAAAATATGTGGTTAAAGATGCATCTTTTGCCACTTGATCGGTTTACACTAGGTAGATAGTTTGGTTGCACCAATGCAGATATGGAGACATGGATGCGATATGACACAGTCATTGGACACGTTTATTTTAAAATATATACGTTACATAATGCAACATTATAAACTTATAATTTATATAATTTTAAAATAAAATATAATAATCATATAAATTATATAAACATTAAGTAAGTCAAATTTAATATTATAAGGACAAAAAATATTGACATTTATAATGCAAGAAAATGAATAAAAGGTTAATATATTATTTATAAATTATGATAAAACAATAACAACAACAAGCCTTTATCCCACTATGTAGGGTTGGCTAAATGAATCCTTCTTCTCTATTATGTTCTATTAAGTTTCAAAATTTCATTTAATTTTAATAAAATAATATCATTGTTTATACTTCTTAACCAAGTTTTTTTAAATCTATCTCTACCTTTTCTAACATAGGTCGAATCTAATACTTCCAGTCTCCTAATTGGGTGATCATCAGATGATCGTTATAAATTATGGTAGTTGGTAAAAAAAAAAAGAGTAAAAAATTATAAAAAATAATTAACAATTAAATCGTAACAATAACTTAAAAAGATTTAGTCATTATTATTTTTTAGAGTATTATATACAAAGTTGCTATAAATTATTTGGTATAATATAAATTATCAAAATATAATATTTAATTTTATATATAATTAATAAATATAATGTTTAAACTTAATTATTTAGGAGTATTCAATTTTTTTTTTTTTAAATTGGACATGTCACGGGAATATATCGACACATGTGGGATGTGTGTGTCTCGATATATAGGACACTATATACTTCTTTCTCAGTATTGGTGTATCATAAATACATAGTTTCACACTCCCTTTTTTTCAGCAGTCTAGAGTAGACATCTGAAGCTTTATGCCATTAGCTTAAAAATTATACATATTTGTATATTAATCGTATATTATTGGGCATGAGAAGAAAAAAAATCTGATTATTATGAACTTTTGTTGACTTCCTTGCTTAGAATTGTATTATTGACTCTCATTTTATGAATCTTTGATATATATATATATATATATATATATATATATTTGTTCTCTTTAATGCAGGTGCTATTGAGTTCTTTCAGAGGATGAACATAGACCTAGACATTGGAGACTATCTTGGTAAGGTTTAATTTTATATTCTATGTTGATTTAGATATGTTATCCATTAATACTTAATATCACCTGCCATCTGCTAATTATAATTTACAATATTATGTTCGCAGCTGTTGGGGCTATATTTTCTGCGACAGATTCTGTTTGCACTTTGCAGGTTCTTGAGATTTAGTTGTTTAGCTTTCCAAAAAAAGCATTCAATATAAATAACTTATTAATTATGCAGATTCTTAATCAAGATGAGACGCCTCTTCTTTATAGCTTGGTTTTTGGCGAAGGTGTTGTAAATGATGCCACATCAGTTGTGCTTTTCAATGCACTCCAGAATCTTGATTTAGTGCACATTGATGCTGTAATCATATTGAAGTTCATTGGCAACTTCATCTATTTGTTTTGAGTAGCACTTTCCTTGGTGCATTTGTAAGTTCTTCTGTGTTCCTATTTGCTTAAGTATTTCAAATGTATCTCTATTTGCCATTTCTTTTTACAAAGTCCAATTATATTGTCTCTTCTGTAGACTGGATTGCTAAGTGCGTACATCATCAAGAAGTTGTACTTTGGCAGGTTTGTTGCAGAACCATAAGTTCGCTAGCAGCTTTCTTGTTCTCTATAGACGCATTTGGAAGCATTACAAATCTCAGATATTAATTAGACTTGCATATTTTTATTTATTATTATTTTTTTGGTGATGTTTTGCCGTTGTTTTGTTCTCTTCTTTGGTATGTAATAAAGTCACCACTATCCTTTCAAAATCGGCAGAGTAGCATTTGCATTGCTCATGGTCATGAAGTCATAGAAGTTCATGCATGCATGCATAATTTAAAGCTTATTGCGTGCTTCTTGCTCAAATCAAAATTGAATTAAATCAAATTTTGAAAAGCAAAGCAGGATGGAAGAACTCCTTTGCTTAAGAAAAATAAGACATCACAAATTTGATTTGAGGAACATGCAACAAAAAGCACTATTTTGCACATTCCTACCATTCATCTTTGTGGTTAAGGGAAACCGCGTTCATAGAAGTGAAAAAAAAAGTTTATTTATCTTTCATAATAACGCAACTATATTTTTATCAAAAATATGACAACAGGGCATTGTCAAATGTAGCCACTTTTGATTTGTTTGGTAATTTATAATACATTTGTTACGTTATTGTGAATGCAACTATATCACCCCAGCATAAAAAAATCCAGCTAGCTAGTATTTTGTTATGAATGGTGTATTGTGGTATTTTGTATAAAAAATCATTCAATTTATCCTTTTCAAAATACTTTTAAATTCATTCATTTGTATTTATTATCTTTAAATTTCAGGCATTCTACTGATCGTGAAGTTGCAATTATGATGCTCTTGGCATATCTTTCTATATGCTAGCTGAAGTAAGATTCATAACTTACAGCTAAGATCAAGAAAATTTTACTACTTTTTTTTCCTTAAATAAGCATGTTACAGGTGAAAGCACTTTTTTTTTTGTCTTGGCCCATATAAAACTTACTAATCAAATCTTTTATTGATTTTGCAGTTACTAGATCTTAGTGGAATTCTGACAGTTTTCTTCTGTGGAATAGTGATGTCACATTATACTTGGCACAATGTGACTGAGAGTTCTAGAATAACAACCAAGTAAGTTGAACCTCAGAGCTGCACTCTTTAATCTTAGAACCTTTTTTTTGCATCTTTTAGAGATTTGATCATATGAATTATTTGCTGATTATTTATTGCAGGCATGCTTTTGCAACATTGTCATTTATTGCTGAGACTTTCCTCTTTCTTTATGTTGGAATGGATGCATTAGACATTGAGAAGTGGAAATTTGTCAGTTCCAGGTATGATCTATTCCTTTTTTTTTTGTTGGACATAAATTTGCAACATGCTTCTAAACTGAACATATTAAAACAGCTTATCGGAGTTTACAATAACAACAAAAAAAAAGTCTTTATCCCACCACCATGTGTAGTAGTGAATCCTTCTTCTCCCTTGTGTTCAATTATGTGTCAAATTCTCATTTAATTCTAATAAACTAAGGTCATTTTTTTATCTTAGCCAAATCTTTTAGGTCTATCTCTACCTTTCTTAACATAAGACAAATCTACATCTACTCTCCTAACCCGGATCATCTGACGATCGAAGCTTTATGTGGCCAAACCATTTAAGGCGAGTCTCTAATCTTCACCTGGAGCTACTCTTTTCTTGAACATACTCATTTCTCATTTTATCTCTAAGAATAAATCCACTCATCCACGAGCATCCTCATGTCTAACAGTCTTTTATCTTTATCTTTTATTACGCATCATAAATCATTGCGGTTTTGCCATCATCTTATAAAATTTTTTCTTATGTCTGTATTTTCTATCACACAACAAACCGCATTCCTCCACTTGACCATCCAACTTGAATTTTACTAATAACATCTCCATCTATTTCACATTTTCACCATCATTTGAACAATAGAGCCTAGATATCTGAATCGCTCATTCTTTTTAATGACTTGGTCACCAAATGTTACAACGCCATCACTAGAATTTCTACAACTAAAATTACACTCCATATATTCAGTTTTAGATCGACTAAAATGAAAACCTTTAGACTCTAAGGTTGACCTCCATAATTCAACTTTCTCTTGGATTCTCTCTCTTATCAACACCTAGGTACATATTCCTTGTAAATTTCTAGTAAGAACATCCATAACTAAAGCAAATAGGTAAGGGCTTAAAGCTTATCCTTGATGTAATCCAACTGAAATAGGAAAATGCTTGGTTAATCCTCCTTGTATTTGGACACAAGTAACAACTCTAGGATACATATCCGTAATGATACTTAATGACTTGGATATAACCAATATTAACTCCTTTCTTTTCTAGAACTCTCCAAAGAACATCTCTTAAAATTTTATCATAAGCTTTCTCTAAATCAACAAATATCATTTGTAGATCCTCTTACTTTTTCTATACTTCTTCATCAAACCTCTCAACAAATGTATAGCATCCATAGTAGATCTACCTGGCACGAAGTTGAACTGATTTTGAGAGACACTAAAAGCTGATTGGGAGTTCAATAAATTTTAATTGGATTTATTAATGTGATTTACAGTTTCCTGATGGAATTATTGATATTTTGTACATGCTAGTAAACTACTTGGAAATTTTTTTTCTTGCAATTTTCTTAATATATGGTATCTGTAACTAGTCATTATCAAGAGTAGTGATTGAATTGGGTCAAATTATTGGATTAGTGAAAGTTGTCTTGCCTTGATGATTAGGCAAGTATTTTACATGTACTTGTGCACTTAGTAAAATGATATCATTTAATTTTAGGATATAGATAAATAAGCTCAGACTATCCAGCGAACTATAGCCTAGAATCATGTGGTCATTGGAGTAGTATCTCCAAGCGTGACCCTAGCTTTAGGTTTGAAGAAACTTATCCAGACTCACTGTAGACTTTGGTTATGCCAATAAGCAGTTGTTTGGTAATTGGGTTCATGAAGAGGCTTAGAATTAAGCCGTAATTTTCATTAGTGTCTATTGTCAAATAAAAGCTTGGAATATGAGGAGCAGACGATTGGACGGATAAAGAAAGAAAAATTTTACTTAAACTCTCAATGGAAATAAAACTATACAATATTTTTTAAAATCATATAAAGCTAGAAATCCAAATCACATTTAACAAATTTGTTTCAAATATAAAATATCCTCCATATCATAAAACTCAATAAATATAAACATATACCTATATCTTAAAGTCTCTCTATGGTCATTCATAACTCCATTTCTATTAAGAAGGTTACTTGAAAAAAATATAAACAACTTGTAATTGAATAAAATTTTCTGAATAAATTATGTTTTTATACTATAGTAAAACAAAGAAGCGGTATGGCGGGTTTTACTATAAACATGAACTTTGAGTAAAAGTCGATTCAATCCAAATATAAGAGGTAGATGCAAATGAATATTTTTTTAGGAACTTTATTTTTAATTTATCAATCATTTTAATTCACCAAACACCTTTTCCATAAAATTTTTTTTCCAAAACTAATCCAAATGATAAGTATTCATTTTCATTTTATCTCTACGGGTATATTCTCGTCATTAAAATTACACTTATATGAACTAAACTTTCAAACATCTTATTTATAAAACTATTCATATTAGTTAAGCGAAATCAGTTAATTGCGCGTAATAACGTGATCATCATTATTCATTCGATATGGAGAAAATAAGAAAATAAATCACAATTTGAAGAGATAATTTATAACCATGTATAAATACATTCAATCATGAAAAATAAGTAAACTTTTATCGTAAATGTAAAACATAATTACTTTTTGTGAAATTTTTCTGAATCTCATTCTCTTTAAAACTTCTTTCCTTACTTTAAGTATTTATATAGAATAAAATCTTGATTTGATGAATATTTAAAAGCAAATTATTTATTTTATTCATTTTCTATGATATTATTGTATATCTTTGTTATTTAATGCTCACAATCTTCAAAATTTTATTATTTATTTTTCAAATTAAGTTAAATTTGTTATTAATAATAATATTGATTATCATATTTAGTTGATTTAATTTATTTATGTAACATACAATATCTTCTATTATTTTAAATTAATATCTACTCTCCTATTTTAATTCTATTTAAATATTTTATTAATTCTTTTCATTTAGCATTTACTTAGTTTAATATATAATGTTTATACATATATAATATGCTATATATGACTTTTTAAATCCTATTATTTTTCTTAAAAGATATGTTAGGTTTTAAAGTGGCTTAATATACATAAATTAAATTTTAAGTTCCATTGATAATTATTCTTATTAATCTAACATTAATTCCAAATTTTAATTAGAGGTTGTGAAAATTTAATATAAGTTTGTGGTTTCATAACTTTTGGGATTAGAGTCTACATAGTTGCATTTCATTCCTAAGCTTTAAATCTAATAGTTTCATTTACTGCTTTTCAAATTAATTGTTCTTATAAAATTTTCAACTTGTTTATGGTTTATTTACATAATTTTTGATATAATTAAAACATATGCTATGTAATGAAATAATTATGTAAAAGTTTAGGGTTTTCAAAATTTGAAATTAAAGAATTATATAGATATAAATGCATTTCCCAATTTATAAAACCAAAAAAGAAATTAAAGATATCTCTGGTTTTGCCCTAGATGTCCAGAGTCACAAACCCAATCCCCTTCCTCCCGTGCTCGCTCCGTTGCTACTACTTCCTCGGCGGCACGCACATGGGAGATCTTAAGAGGAGGATGGCTTGGTGGCGGCGACGGCTCATGCATGCGAGGCGAGGCTGACGGTGGCTTGATGGCTCGGCGTCAGCAGCGGCGAAGCCGTCTTGCTCGACTAGGGCAGTCACTGGAAGAGTCTTCCCCTTCTCCTTCTCCCTCTCTCCCTCTCTCACGTGTTTTGTGATTTCGATTTCTGCAAACTGAAACCTCCCCGATTTATCTGGTTTGGAAATATTTTATTTATATATATATATATATATATATATATATATATATATATATATATATATATATATATATATATATATATAATTACATGCATTGGTACCTTGCTAATAATTTCTTACAGAGGTAGCACTTATTAGATAGCTTTGATAGATAACTTATTATCATTATAGATTGCAGACAATGTCAGTTATATGCTTTCACGTTTTTCTATGATTGTGATCCTGCCACCGATCTAATGACGCCTTTAAAGGATTTACAAATCTTTCACCATTTGTGGTGTTTTTATGAAGTTTGCAATTCATGATTCCATTTATGAAGCCAGGAAGAAAACCAAAACCAAATAGTATACTGCTTTGTTTGTGCTAGAAGGCCAAATCAATTTGTTTTGAGTGTAGCTAGCTGTTGAACGTAAAAACTTTGTTGTCACGGCTTCATATTTTGCGGGGGCAACTAATTATCACGTTCACACTTAACAAGTTTATATGTTTTATTTAACTGCCAAATATATTGTCGTAGACATGACCATTCATTCGTAATATAATATTCCACTAACTATGATGGTCTAGCTATAACTAGCATGAACACAGAATGGAGCCTATGTTGCAACCAGAATTGAGGGTCTATGTCATATCATACAGCATCTACTGTTGGTTTTATCCGGTGTATATCATGTTGTTTTTGCCAATCTCGGTTCACATGACCATGTAGATCATACCCATCAAATGTTAGATGCACTAATTTGTGAATCAGTGATTAAAAGGGTTCCATACTTAACTATAAGTATCATTTGCTTTTTGACTGAATTATCTTTTTTTATCATTATTATCTGCAGCCCGGGAAAATCAATTGGTGTTAGCTCAATTATTCTAGGCTTGGTTTTGGTTGGAAGAGCTGCTTTTGTATTCCCACTGTCTTTTCTTTCCAACTTAACTAAGAAGTCTCAGAGTGAAAGGCTGCCTCTTAGGAAACAAGTGAGTGGCTGACATTCCTCGCATTTTGTGTTAAATTTAACTTAGGAATTGATAAAAAAATTTAACTTGTATCTTCCTAACAGGTTGTTATATGGTGGGCTGGACTTATGAGAGGTGCTGTCTCCATTGCACTTGCCTATAATAAGGTGAAACATTTTGACCATTTCGAAACTCTTGACAGTTGTTGTGAAGCTTTCATTCTTTTTGCCAAACTAAGCATTGTTTATGTTTTCAAAGGTATAATTTCCAACTAGTTTTATCATCAATGTCAGCATGTTATACTCATGTTTCACACTTTTCCTTGAGGGAAGTAAAGAATTCTTAGCAACAAATTCTTGTCTGCATAGAAGCGATATAGTTTTTTTTTTTAATTTTTTTTAACCCCAAGGATTAAGATCAAATGAATGCAAAAAATTTTTCTACTGAAAAAATGTTGTATCTCTCATTGACTATTGATAATATAAGACACTGTTTATTTTTGGGCTGAAAAAGAGTAGAGTTTGCAAAGCAAACTCTATGATAACATTCTTGAAGACATAAATGATAAAAAATTTATGCATGATTCTCGTTAAAAGATAGCACAAATATGAAGGCACATGTACTTTACAAATTCTATACAATCAAATTGGCTTGAATCAACTAGTGAAACAATACTTAACTCAAGAAAAAAATAAATAAATAAACAAAGCCACATTGTAAACTTACATCTAGTCTTATGATAACATGTCAATGTCATCCAATGCATGTGTAAGACCATCATATAACATCTCTATAATACTAATATCATGATTAAAATCACAAGGCATGTCCATTAGTTATCATGTGTGTTTATAGTATATCATAGTTACCCTTGAATTACAAGGTTATCACCAATTTGTTGGAGTTTGTTGATCCATTTTCATATACTTGGTTAAGTAGGGTGGAATTGGATGTGTGGCAGGCCACCAAAACACCTTAAGGGAGAGGAAATAAGCTATGCATATGACGAATAAGTGGGGACTAAACGTAGGTTTAGATTTGAAGAAGGGGTGAGCGGTGGTCTAAGGAAACTAAAGAACCCACCATATATTTTAGGGCATTAGTTGGGAGATAAGAGGGTGTTTTGAGGGTTGAAATGGGATGTCTAGGGTTAGAGTAAGAGGAAGATGTGATCTAGGGTTTGGTAGGAGATTGTAAGGGTGTCGAGGGTTTTTTTTTATCTACACGGTGTAGAGGTTTGTGTGTGTGGAGAGGGAGAAGCAAGATAACATATAGTAGTAAATTAAAATAAAGCACAAATCATGTTCTACCATCAAGCCTTTCATGGCCATTGGAGCCACTAAACCTGAATAACTTTTTCACTAACAAGAAAAAAGAAGAGATTCCATTTATTAGAGAGTTTTTTTTTAATTTTTTATTATTATTTTAGTTTTCTTTCAGATTCCATTTATTAGAGAGTTTTTTTTTTATGAAATCAACTTTTATTTTAGTTTTCTTTCATATTTGTACATAAGGGATGTTCAAAAGTTAGTATAACATTAAGGGATTTTACATAGATACCATATGATTCTTATATATTTATATATGTAATATTTAAACTTTAATATTTACATAACACTTAAATCTTTGATATCATATCAAAATATTGCTATCACTATTTTTAAATGTGAAATACACATTTTAATGCATAGACAAGTATTATCTATGTAATTATTAAACTTTAAGTGTTGGATTCGTAAATACATAAGAATTGTGGAATACATGTGAATTTTTTTAGCATTAAATTGAAATTATAATATTTAAATTCAAACTAATAAGTGGGGGTGTTTATAAGTGGTAGAGGCAATGTTGAATTAAGTGGAACTTTGATTTTTGAAGGGAGTGGGAATTAGTGGTTATGGAGTCTTCTAGCATTTGAACTAACTTTCTTTGGATATGCTTTGCATGGGTAGATTCAATCTGGATATGTTTTTTACGGGCAAATTACTAGAGGCCATGCAAATATTCATGCAAACAGTATATTTCATGACTTTGAGAAGCTCGACCAATTGATCCTAATCATTAATATGGCAACTAACTGCTAATTATCGTTATTTAACATATTATAATCATTACATTGATAATAAAGTAATCTAGTACATTATAAAAATTATTCTTGAAGTATGGTAATTCTCTTTTTGTTACGTTAATTCATGATCACACCATTGATGTGATCATTGAATTGCTTCTTGTACTGCATCAATTCTTCTCTTCTTTAAGAACTTTACTCAAGAAAAATTAAAACTGTATTATAACAAAATATTTAATAATGTCATCCATGCCATTATTTCTTACTCATGATGGGATGGGTGTGGTAGTGGTGGTGATGATAAATTAGATAGTAAATGATGTTATTGGAAAAGAATGAGGGGTGGATGGGAATGGAGTGGTTTTTTTAAGGTACTGAAGGAAAGTATGATCCCTTAATGTTCTCACCAAAGCACATCAACATATCATTGAAAACTCACTTTGAAATCTTGTGATCTTTCAAAAGAATCACAAGATTCATGACTGCACCATTAGACCATTTGGGAAGATAAGTCACCAAATAATTCTTTAACCAAGAATCTCAAGTATTGATTCTAATACCAAAATTGAAGTACATGGACATGGATATGTCTCTGGCCAACACCTCAGAAGGGGAGGAAAGAGGTTGTGCATGTGGTTGTTAATTGGGAGTATACTTGTTAGAGGTGGACGAGCGTGTAATAGTGATGGTAGCTAGAGTTCTTTGAACGTTAGGAAACCTGAAAGCCCACCTAGATTTTAAGAAATTAGTATGGAGGTCAGGTGTGTTTGAGGGATGGAATGGAAAGTCTAAAGTTAGGGTAATCTTACAAGTGGCAAGGAATGTTGCGTCCAACCCATGGCTTGTAAGAGTTACCTACATCACGCTGCCATGCATGGATCCAAAGATTCTTTGAAGTCCTATGCATTAACATGAATCGAAAATGACCAGAACAAACTATATACAAAATTTATGTCAACCATAGATTTACATGCATGCACAGTCCTAGTAAAATAAATTTTGCAACCGGTACACCCTTTAAACAATTTAGTAACTACATTTTTTAATAGGATCAACTTTGTTCATGCATGATTTTTATGTTAGTATGTGTAACAATTTTTGGTACCCCGTTAATTTTTTTGTTAGAAATATTAATAATCAGTGCCGTAATCCTAGTAAAATAAATATAATATTTCTTAACCTTTAAAGCTCATATCTAATGTCTTTGAAGAATTGTAGGTTAATTGATGTTTAATTGTTTACAATCTTTAATGAAATAAATAATGATAATAAGTAATCTTTAGGCAATGTTCGGCTATAAGATGTTTAAAAAAAGTCATATAATCACCTTATCTGAAGCTGTTGAATTTATCATCCAATTAGTTCCTATAATCATTTATAACAAATATTATTTTTTAAGTTAGTATTGCATTTTAGCCAATGCTCTTTTTGTTTTAGACATGCCATATTGCCAAAAATATTGATGTTTTATGAATTTTGTCTTAGCAAATTCAACTCTTTTGGGAATTAGTCATATATCTTTCAAAGAATTTATCTAAATTATTTATTTAATCTGAAAATATCTTAATATTATACATCTCATTGAGCTTAAAAATATAATCTTTAACCTCATAATAGTCACTGTGAAATTATCTAGTCATAATTAAATTAATTTGATATAAGTTGCATCATTTTTTTTTTGTTAATTGTTTTAGCTATGATCTGCAAGATATTATGATGCAATTTTAAGTTTTGATACCAAATCCAATATAGGATTTAGGTAAGAGTTCCTATCCTATTTTACAATTTAAAAGGCATACAAGAAATTTGATGAATTTTCATAGTTAATACCTCACAGTTACCAAGTAAACTTTGAAGTAGTTCTCCTTCCCACCTCTCCCTAAATACATTAATCATGCTTTCTCAGATCCATCTCTTATTAGTTTTCATGTAGTCATTTAAACATTATACTAATAGATTCAATAACAAAATCTATCTGTACTTAAATTTTGCAGTTTGCAAGTTCTGGCCACACTCAACTGCCTGGCAATGCAATCATGATTACTAGTACCATCACGGTTGTTCTTTTTAGCACAGTAGTAAGTTACTTTATACCTTAATTGCCTTGGTATCAAACATATATTTTTCACCTGCGTCTGTTCATCATTCTTATCTCAGCTGTATCATCATATATCCAAAAACTTTGCGTGATGCCACTCCTTTGAGGCTATTTGTTTTGATCTATAATAGCATGCATATTTAGATTCCACTAGAATAGTGCATTGCGAATCACTTGAAAGGGCCATTCTTTTGCATATTATAGTTCAACTTTTTCTATCCAAGCTGCTATGAAGTTAATAGTGCATCTTAGATGTATTTGAAACTTGATTTACATGTGGTCAATTTAGTTCCTGAATATCAAAATTGAACCAATTTAGTCTCTAATCATACAAAATTGATCCAAAATGATCTCTCATATAGAAATGGTTATACAACATTGACATCAATTTAGTCCTCGAGTGATCATTTTGGATTAATTTGTTATAATCAAGGACTAAATTGGAGCAATTTGATCACAAACTAAATTGGCTAGCAAATAATCAGGAAACTACTATAAGATTTAACCCACAAATAAAATATATAGTCAGTTTTTCCTTAGAACTTACGCACCAATAAGATGGTGGTAAGGCAAATCAACAGCCGAACCTCCCTTAGTTGGGATTCCATCTCACTGAACCTCATTTCTACTACCTCTAGAAGCGTGATTACAATACTAAGGATCATCAATGCCTACTTAAATTTTTTTTTCTTCTGATTCTCTACTGGTATCATGCCTCAGGTCTTTGGCTTGATGACAAAACCATTAATAAGGTTATTAATGCCTTCATCTCATAAGCCACTAAATAGCACTTGCTCTGAGCCGACAACTCCTGTATCCTTGTTCTCCGCCTTGAGAACTCCTCGCTCGGGGAAGGCTAAGAGCAGACCCTTCACCGCCCATCGAGTCTCAGAATGCTTCTCTTGAAGCCTACCCACACTGTGCATTACTATTGGCGTAAGTTCGATGACAGGTTCATGCGTCCGGTGTTCGGTGGCCGGGGTTTCGTTCCTTTCGTTCCCGGTTCCCCCACTGAAAGAAATGTCGGAAACGGAGAAGAGTGAAACACCAATATAATGAAGATGAATAGAATCTTATTTTCCCAGAACCAAACCCTTTTCTCCAAGAATGCCTTGCTATGAGCTACAGATTACTTACGGATGATGCAGTGAATGGCTTTGTGCTGGTCTCTGAGATGCCTTTATCATGCTTCTAGTAGTGTAATTTATGTGTGTTTATGTAATATTTCATTGTTCTTTTGGTTTGTGCAGTTGTTTTGAGAGTTTTTTTTTCTTTTTGTGTGTGAAGTTTTGTTGAAAGGGTTGGGAATGTTTTAAACATCTTTCTATTTTTAGCAGCACGTTTTGTAGGAATCTCTGGGTGTATTATATGTATCTATATACAACTGAAATTATTGAAATCATAAGATAGCTTTTAGTTTGGATCTTTTCAATGCTGTTTTGAGTTTTTTGGAAGATAATTACCTAAAATGAGTAATTTACAGCTAGTTTTTGACAGTTTGCTTCAAGAACATTTCTGGTGCTGTTCTTTGAATCTTTGAAAACAACAGTCTGTGTACAGTTATGGCAATTATCATGCTTTTTATTTTTTATGAAAGCCAAATACTATTATATCGATAAAGTTTGTTAGTTTTGTTTGTTAAGTACTTAATAGTGGTCTTGATTTTATTTTTAAACTAAGTTATGTTCTTTTCTACAATTCTCTCTTCATTTCTACATGGGTTAGCATGCACTCTGTTTTTGTAATTTCTTTCAAAATAATTTTATGATTTTTTGAATTGCATGGTTTGAAATGACATGAAAGACTTGGGTCCCCTATTATAAATATTGTTATAGTAGGGAAATATTATTTTATGAATAAGAATGTAGATGCAATTCTCTACTAATTGATGGGATCATTATTATATTTTCTTTTTTTTAGCACTGTTGTTACTGATGTTTATATAGAGAATTTTATTAATTATTTACCTTCATTGCATGGTAACTTCATGGATGTTTCAACTGAAACTTATATTCGGATAAAATTTATTTCTATTTTGGAAAATTTACATTAAAAAAGGTGTATTTTATTTAAAAAAAAAATTAATAAAGGTATTATTTTTGATATAATGTTATAAGAATTTAAAGTTATATGTAGATAAATATTAAAATTTAGGTATTGATTATGTAAATATATAAGTATGTCCGTAAATGCCCATATTTTTTGGGTAGCCACAATTCTTCTAGTGTAATTTGCATGGTAACTTCCTGCTAAGTTGGAGTTTCATATGTACTTATTAATCATTAGTCCTGAGCAATAAAAAGAAATGAATTTAAAAACTTTTAAAAAAGGAAAGACCTTAACAAAATTCTCCTAAGGAGATCTGATGATAGAAATGTTTAAGATTTCATTCAATTATGATACTATTTGAGGGAAGACAATTGGATGATTTATTCATTGAGCAATGCAGACTATTTATAAGCGTGCAAAATGAATATAATATGTACAAAATAAAAAAAAGAATTAAGTATAATTAGGGGAAAATCAGTAAAAATATTTTCAAAAATGTTAATTCTCCATCTTATTACTATTTTCTAATATGCTAACACTCTTCCTTATGATGGAACATTGACATTCATTAGGTTCAACTTGTGACAACTGATAAAATGAGAGAGGATTAGATACTTTGGTGAAGATATTAAATGCTTATTTAGAATTTTAAATGAGTGGTAATGATTATCTTGAAAAGCACAGCTTCCTCCATGAAATGACAAACAACATAGATGTATTTGATCCTTTTCTTGAAATATTAGATTGCTAGTTGTATGATTATCACAATATAAAATCATAGGCTTAATTAATTATTAAAATATTAAATTCTTTCTAATAAAGTCTTAGCTCATATCCTTCCATATATAGAATGATTTTTAACTCTATTTCATTTCAACACTATTATTGGTCATAATAGTTTGTTTTTTACTCTTATAGATTCTCTCATTAAAATATATCAAAAAGATTTTTCCTTCTTACCATTGACAAATTCATTATAGACAAAACAAGTAAACATTTTAATATTTAAGTCAAATATAAGTGTATAACAACCCTATTCTAATAGCCTTGTTGATATATTAAAGAATTTGAAGAAGACATTTCCAATGCTTCTATTTGGGGTTTTATATATGTTGATTTATAACTATAATAACATAGAAGATATTCAATTGCATAATTATTAGATAAATCACTTTTGTTTAACTAATCTTTCATACTGAGATGGATCATCATACCGTGTATCCTTTTACATGTGATTTAGTTATTCATAGATCACTTCTTATTATAAATAAATTCAATCTTAAGAAAATAGACAGTGAACCTTAAATCTTTGGTTTTAAATTAATTCTATAAGTAATGCTTTGCTTTATATAGGTTGACATAAAAAAAAAATGTCAATGAGACTTATTTTTACATCATCCTTAAGCATCAACAACCTTGACATTTTTTTAGCAAGAAATAATAAATATTCGTTGATTAAGAGAGAAGGTTGGGAACAAAATATTGCCTCTTATGTAAGGCAAATATATGCTATCACTAAAAACAAGTTGCTTTATAATATCATTAGGGAAGAAAGAGATATGAGTTCAGTTGTTTAATATCTCCCTGCTTGGCTAAATAATCAACCACTCTATTTCCTTCTTTATAAATATGAGTGAATTCATATTCCTATGGAACATCTCCAAATGTCTCTAAATATGTAAGTCAATTGCCATGGAGGAGACTTCTTTCCATGGAAGGTTGTGATCAAGTCATGAGAATCAGTTTCAAATCAAAAGACGATGTTGTGAAAGGCTTGAGAGATTTGGAGTGCAAACAATAACCCATCAGCTTTAGCATAGAAAGAATTTACAATCCTACAAGGTTTGTAGAAAAAACATATAAGCTTGACATCCAAGTCTCTAATAATTCCTCCCGAGCCAACTAATTACTTGCTGCTTATGAAAGATCCATCAATATTAAATCTCAACCATGAAAATAGTGGCTTTATCCAATGAAATATTGTATATTTGATCTCCTTTTTTGTCCACGAGTCCTAATGCACATAGATGCATTTCTCCTTTCAAACTAAGGGTATTGAGAGTGTCATTTATCTATGATTTCTTCATATATGAGCAAGTCTATTGCACAATTATTCTAAGATCCTTCTTCACATTTTCATGTTTGGAGCTATGTTTATTAAGCCAAACAAATCAAAAACGAGGAGGTATTAGAACTTTTATGTGGTAGTTAGAAGTGTGTTCCTTTATGTTCTTTAATGCTAACTAGATTTGGATAGGGTTTGTCATTGTATGCTTTTGTATTTCAATGCCTATGAAATATTTTCTTATACTCCAAATAATGTTAGTTTTATGGCAGTGCATGAATATGTGATTTATAGTTTCAATGCTAAGGCAATGTTAGTACTTAGATGCTAGAGTGATACCTTCCTCCATTAACCTATCATCTCATGATATAGCCTTTTGAAGAGCTAGAAAAAAGAATGACATGTATTGTAGCTTTGTTGCCAAATCAACTTTCCTAGTTACATATTGAGTGAATCTTGATCACATTATAAAATGCTTTCTAGAGGGTTTGTTGGTTATCTAAGGTGATAATGGCAATATCCTTACTACTATTCTTAATTAGGTTTTGCTTGATTTCAATTACAATCTCAATGGGTAGAATTTGATAGAGTTTTTTTTTTGTTTCATGCTTTAAATCTCATTGCTGCTGAAATAAATCTTAACCTAACAAATCATTTGTTTATACTAGTTAAAAGGTTGATAAGACCTCATCATGTAGCCATATATCATGCTAAAAGTTTGTGTCCTCTTTTACTACTTGCCATTTGATAAAATGTTCAATGGTTCATCTAGATTTCATGATATTTTTCGAACAAGGGGAATCTTTCATGTATGTTTACACCAACATTAGTTGAGTCTTGGCACAATGTTTTTCTTTTAGGAATTCAACCCATATTGTGTTTTTCTGCCTGAATTTGACCTATAGCTTCATGGCATTGCAAGTGATGCTATCTTGGATTTGAAATTGAGCCCTCCCTTAGCTTTGGGCTTGCACAACTTCCTCCATTTAGTCCAGTGAAAACTTTTATTTCCACCCCATAATAAGATATTGAAAAGTGATTATATTCTTCTTTGTTTGCCCATGGGCATGTTGATTACCTACATGACATGCGAAGGAATTAAGTTAAGTATGCTATTAATAAGTGTTAATCTGACTCTAAATGATAACAAATAGTTGTCCTAAGATGAATATTCTATTTTGAATTTTTGGCAACTATATCTTCAAAATATGTCTTGCTAAGGTATTTGTAAGGAAGGAAGCAATCTTAAATCTAGTGTATTGTTGGAGCCATCATGAGATTATATATGAAACTTTGATGTTAGGAAAGATGTTTGATTTTTCTTTATAAAGATGCATTTCAATAGTGGCTTCAAACTTCTTGAACATTTCATAGACTTTCTTAATAGATCTCCAAGACCCATTACAAAATATGAGGATGTTATCTGCAATAATTAGGAGAGAGCTAGGGATGCTACCTTTTGCATAAATCTAAATGGAGGGAATAACCTGGGATGCCTAATTTAGGACTAAGAAATAATCCATGGCAATGATGAAGATGATAGGAGGGAGTATATCTCCTTATATCAAACCCCTTTTTGATATAAAAAAAAACTAGCTTTGGTTCCATTAATAAGGATTGACTAATAGTTATTAGTTATAATCTTTATGATGAGGGCACAAAATTTAGGGCTAAATATTTTTGGCAACCAGAACTTGGTGGATGCAATCCCATTTGATGGTGTTAAAGTTCTTGTGTGGATCTAACTTAATGGCAGCATTATATCCTCTACGCTTAACATCAATATCCAATATATTTTATTGAGCAAATAGAACATTCTGACAAATATCCCTCCCTTTTATAAATGCACATTAGTTTAGATATATAAGATCAGGTAGGAGATTTTGAAGTCAGTACTCACAATCTTGTTAATAACCTTGTTGATAGTGGTGCAAAGGCTTACTAGTCTAAAAGAATTTCAACTGTAGCTTGATTATTATTTTGGAATTAGAATGATTATTGATGAACAAAAAATAGTTGGCATATAGTCTCCCCTGAAAAAGTCTTGAATAGCATTAATAACATTATCTCTATAATGTCCCAAGCTGATTGGTAGAAGCAAGCTGAAAAACTACTAGAACTTATTGCTTTGTCCTTATTGATGAAAAAGATTGCCATCTTAATCTCATATGCATTAGGAATACTAGAAATGTCAATGGATTACTATTTTTTGGTATTAAATAGTATAGGGTCCACATGCTAGAGTGTGCTAAAAGATTCAGGTACCATTAGGTTGCTAAAAAGAAGGCAGGTTCTTCAATCTCCTTATGATTTAGATCCATTGGTCTTATTGTTTCTAAACCTTTTCAGTTATGATCTATTCTCTCCACCTCTTAATCAAAGCATGAAAATATCTAATATTTTTATCACCTTTCACAAAGTTCAAACTTGCAATTTTTAAGCTCAATAATAATCCTCCATTCGCAACTTCTCCAAAACAATCATTGATTACTTCTTTCAGTTTGGGTTCAATAAAATCGTTATACCCAACAATCAATTAAGATTTTAGATTAAGAGCTACTTCTTCAGCATTTTTTATTTTAATTTGTGATAATTTGAAATCCTCGATATTTCATACTCTTAGTTCTTTAGCTACTATTTGTGCAATTTTCATAGCACAATTCAAATATTGTCAGTGTTGTCCAAATTATGGATCCTCCTAATAAGATGTTTGAAATCATTATGTTGGGTCCACATGTTACCGAATCTAAAGAATGACTATCGTGTTCTTGATATTACTTCAATGGTGACAAACAAAGGGGCATGGTTTGATGTGAATTATTGTGTAATGCATATGGAATCTCCACTCAGTATTAAGCAAAACGTTGCAACTTATGTAACTATCTAACCTTTCAATAAATTTTCCTCTCTTCCATGTAAAGTTGCATCCTATGTAACCTACATCACTTAATTTTACCTTCAAAATGGATTTAAAAAAAAGCCATTGGCTTAGAATTAGGATTAACCCCTAACTCTTCTCCTTCTTACTAGCAATCATGTTAAAATTGCCCCCAACCAACCAAGGCATTTGAATTGATGATTCAACTTTTATTAAGTTGTCCCATTGCTCCCTTCTACCTTGATGTGAGCAAGCTCCATAGACTATTGTTGATAAAGCTGTTATGTCACCTTGTGAAATCCTGATGTGCAGGAATTGGGGGTGATCTATAAGAACTTCAATGTGAAAGGTTTCTTTCAAAAAATAGCCAAATTTTGTTATAGTAGTTGGCTTGAAATTCCTGCATATTGAAGTATTTCAGTAGTCTTTGGCTATGGTTGTTAGATGTCATAGGCTTTAAGATATCTATCACACCCAACTTATGTGTTTTTATTACATGTCTTAATCTGTATTTAGATTTGAGCTTAACCATGTCCCTAATGTTCCAAATGAGAAACTTAATCATTGGGGGATGAGTGTGCAAGTTGCTATCAAAACTTGATAAATTACCAGTGTTGTTTGATCTCCTAGTGGTTTTGTGTTGATCCATTAGTAGTCTTTTTAATTCTCAAAGGTCTTTAGATTTTCTCACATTTGTCCACTCCTAATTGAACTCATTTTCTAGATTTAGTAGCAAATCTATGTTGATGTTCAAGGCATGTGGTGGGATGCCTCCCAAATCTTGAATTACATTTGGGTTACCATCTTCCATAACTTGTTTTCCTTTCCTCTTAGATTGTCATCTAGTGATTCTAAATGATGCTATTATTTCTTGAAACATCAAAGGGATCTCTACTTCAATCGATTTATTAATGTGTGTCTTTTATTACATCTTTGTTGGGTTATTTGATGAATCTCATTTAGATTCTCCCATTGAGGTTTCATTTGCTTGGATAATGGGGTTAGCATTTAGATTCTTATTAGAGGGCATATCCCTCTCCATCCTAGTGAGGCTTATGTTTTGGGCAACCACTTTCTATAAGGCAAGATTATTTTTAATAGCACATTATGGATATATTGCTAAACAATTAGATGTGGTATGATTGAACCTTTTTAGTGTATACAACATTTTGGCAATTTTTTTAGCACCATCTTCTACTAGGATCCATTCCTCTAAGTGCCAATCCAAACCTCTTCATTGAAGTTTGATGTAAAATCAAACTCTACAACTCTTGCAATAGAGGGCCTAGAGAGTGTAGTAGTGGGAATATTCATTCTCAGAAGTCTTTCATTAATAACAGCAATGGAAACAACAATTGTTTATTGAAATAGTTGATTTTGAGGCTTGGGAACTAAACCAAGATTGTAACTATGGGAGATTCGGTCTTAGGGGAGAAGTCAGTAGTCCATTTTAGAATACACAATGGAAGGTCATTTACGTTGTAAACTCTCATGGCGAAGATGCATGCATAATTATCCTCATTATGAAGTCAAATTAAGAAATGTCTTGGGTCAATGAATCACATAGACCACCTGCCTTTCATCTTAAGATCATCAAATAAACTTTGGATGTCCACAAGAGAAATGAATTTAGTAGTGCATTTGCCGATAAGAGAAAAGAAAGGATCAATAAGCTTACCAATCTCATTCTCATGCAGGAACATTGTAGGCTTACCATGTTTCATTGCATGCTTTTTAATTAATGGTAAGTTCTAGTCATCATTTGAGGCCTTGAAACCCTCAAAGAAAGAAGGAAGGAAGATAGTAAAATATTTAGTTATAAGTTCTAAATGGGAGGAACCTTCACCATTAATTGCAACTACATAGGTCCGCTTCTCGATCATGAGACACACTTGATTTGCATGGCCAACAAACAGTAAGCTAATGGAATAATAACCCTAGGAAGGAAATAGTGAAAGAATGCCACTTTGTTTTAATTTTAGTTTATTGTTGTCTAAATCAATATTTTATTAATAAATCTCACCTAATCAATCTTATTAGGTTGACTTTAGCAAGACTTAAGAAGAACCTATATCGGAGGGTAGTTTTTTAATCTTTTCTACATTATTAGTCTAACTCTAGCAAACCCTATGGCAGGTTTATTTTAATGGTTGAATTTATCCTTTTCTTGGTAGATGTAAGTGTTGAATTTAAGCAATATATCAATCCTATTAGCTCAATTTTCTATGCAATTGGTCATGAGATTGAGGATTTGTTTGACCATCTCAAAATTAATTTAGAAAACTTGACTCAAGGTCAAGTCCAAGGTTCCAATCTATTTTTATCCTATGTCAAACCATTAAGTAGGTGACTACTTTGATCAAACCAATGAATCATTACTCTTAATATCAATCTTAAAACATTTCTTAGGAGCTCCTTGGCTAGCAAGATGCATGACCATCTGCTTAGTTGACCAAGGATATAAAGTCAAATTCAGGTCAACCTAAGTCAACTCTAGGCTCAATATAAACCTATGGTTTATATTTCATGAACCTTCTAATAATCATTTAAAATAATCAAAGGATCATATTTAAAACAAAATGGATAATATGAATACTTATTGACTTAATTACATCCCAATTCACCCAATAAACTCTTTTGGTCCAAATTGACACAATTGAGTTAATTGAACCAAAATTGCTTTAAACATAAAATCATTTGGCTTAATTAAGTCAATGTAATCTTTTTGACATCCCATAAAACTTTAAAGTCTTACTTGTCCCACCTATCCATGGGCTAAAGTCCAATTATGCATAAGGAATGCATTAATCCAGTAATGACTACACTTAACTTGGAAAATCCATCAGACCAACCTAATTTTATTATTTAATCAAACCGTTGGGCATCATTATAGCCAAGAATGTCCTATGCAAATGTTTTGTTTCAATCCAATTTGACCACTCCAAATGGGCCAATTTAATCAAATAGGTCAAAGTGTCTAAATTAAACTCAAATAGGTATACCCCCCTTTAAGATTGAAATAAATGACAAAATGGAAAAATTTTTTTCACTATTTTGGAGTTCACGTCCAAATAGGTCAAACTGCCCATATGAGCTAAAACCTCTTAATTTTCCATTTAATATCCAAAATTTTATTAATTGATAATTTTTCTCTTCCTTAGATAGTTAAACCATAAGCTTAGTGGAAATTTTAGGGAAATTTGATTGGCTTAGCCTAATCATAAGAGAGCTATACCATGGATAGTGAAACCAATCACCATTGGCCACCCAAAACTTTTTCTAAGCCTCTTCTAAATAGCAATAGATTCCTTTTAGCTTATTTGAGTGCCACCTGGTTGAAAATGGTAGCCAACCTGATTTAAATCGTGCTTAATGATGGTTATGGTCAGGTTGGTGGTTGTCTATATAAGGCCTCTCCTTTTGGAAAATGAGGAGTTTTGGCTCACTCCCTGAGCTTCCATGAACCCATCTAAGCCATCCCCTATCATTTCCACGAACTCAATCAATTCCAAGACCAAGGTTAAATAGAGCTCACTAGAGTTTGGTCAAGCCACCAACCTCAAGTGAACCAAGCTAATTGCTTGGAGTCTTTACTTCATGGTGAGATCAAGAAGCTATTTCAATCAACTCCTGGCCATCCCTAATTTTCTTCAAGTAACCCTGATCACTTCTCCTCTCCCCTAGTTTTGGGCTTAATCGTCTAGGCTCCTTAGGCGGCAATGATATGGCTCATAGATCCTTGCCTTTCAACTCCTCCTCCTCCTCTAGATTTTAGTGTAGAACTTTGCTTGAGATGACCTAGAGAGTGAGAATATCTCATGGGTTAAGCTCAGGTCGCATCGGCCAAAACCTAACTCATATATAATGTAGTGGCCCATTGAAAGGTAGGCGATGGCCTCTTAATAGTTGGATTCAATTTGAATTGAATCCAATGGTCTTGATTGCGTCAAACAGTAGATCCACCCATCCATGAGCTAATTTAGGTTTTTTATTTATATATTTTTTTTGTTCTGAATACAATATTGCATGTATTTATTTGAAACTTTAGGAATAGACACACAATCATGTAGAGTATATGAAATATATTGAATCTTAACTAACCTAATTAATTATAATTTTTAAAATTAAAATACCACATTTCAATTAATTAAATTACTTAATGATCTTATAAAATCACTATACTTTAGAAAATAACACTAATGAAAATGATTAAACTTTCATAAAAATTTAGAATCAAAATGAATTAAAATGAATTAAAATGAAAAAGTTATAAATATTTTAAATTAGGATTTGTTTGGGACAACTATAGTTATATGAAAAAGTAGTGGTGAAGGTGTTGTAGAAGAAACTACTGTTTAAAGAAGCTCTAGTGGGTATAGAATTTTTTTATTTTATAAAGTCAAACCATAGCTTTTTAACTGCCACTATAAGTAGCTAGATTAGGTTAAAAAATACAGCTTTTCCACTACAAATTTCTCAAAATATAGTGAAGATGCAACCACACTGCCACTAGGTTATGTCTAAAATGCTCTAGCATAAGCTAAAAGTTTGATCTAATTCTACTTGAAGAAGGTGAAATGTATTGATTCACTTCCACTAGAGAGAGTGAACCAATTCTGACTCTTCTAGGCTTAGAACTGCTTGGAGTAGTTTCTAGCTAACACATCCTATGATTTAAAACCATATAGATCAATCTTATATAAATGCAAGATGAATAGGATGTTACTTATTTGGGATAAATCTAAAGTTATAAACTTACTCCCTAAGAGACTAGATCATGACTGGTATGAAAATCATGCCTTTGACTAATGCAACTAAATTTATAAATTTTATTTAATTTTGACTTGATATTTTAGACTTAGGGTTACAAAAGTTTATGCTTATATGCATGATGAAATAGAGTTGTGGGCTAAATCAAGGAGAATGTATGTTCTCCACTACAAGAGAACTATTCTCACAAGTCAAGTCTTATTCCTTATCATGCAATAGTGGAGATCCCCTACTTGTAAAAAATGAAATAAGATGCATGCATAATATTATAACGTACAACATACAGCTAAGGGATTACTAAATCTTTTATTTCTTTGATAAAATACCTAGGCTTTGAAGTGAGGTTATGAGTTATTAAAATTTTAATTGAAGTTTATTAATGGGTAGAAAAAAATTAAGTCTTTAAGGGGCCTACAATATTCAGACCCCACATCAAACAATTAAACATTAAAAAATTTAAGAAAATCATGCCATTTATATTTGACAGTCAATCTAAACAAACCAAACAATATCATCGATTAAAAGAATAAGAAGTCGATGCGGCTAGGTACCGCCATGCACCCTAGAAAAGAGAAAAAGATTGATAGTTAAGCACTACCTTTATACAACCAAGTTATAATTAATTTACCATAAAAATAAAATTATGTAGGATTTCAGTCTTCAGTCTTCAACTTCATTTTCATGAATTGGACACTCCAAGCATCATATGGCCTTCTACGTCTAGGCCTTCCAACCACTGCTCATCCTAAATCCCATAATTCTAATCAAAGTCTATTACAACAATTATATTTTTATGAAAATTAAAATTTAACTACTCCTGTAAAACATATGTCAGGAGAACATACATATATAACAAGTAGTTATATTCCATTTATTAGGGCTTAGCACTCTTTCTTGGGTCACCAAACCCACCTATCTTAATGGACCATGCCTAGGGAATTTAGCAACACCTGCAAGCAAAGGAATTTGTAATCTTTCTTTATTATAATGGTCCTTTAGGCATAATCTTCCATAAAAAAATAGCATTAATCTAATGTCGCCCTGCCATCTAGTCTACACACATACATTCTAACATCCAGTCTAAAATATTACATATCAAAATAAGAAAACTCAATAAATCACAATAAAGTACTATCTTAATCTATGTTTAGGATCAGTGGTGTGTTAGAGTTGTTATGGTGTGACAAAACTAGGCTTTGATGTTTGAATTATAGCATAAAGACAAGTATTTAATTTTTTTTACCATTAAAGGATGATTATAATTCAAATGATTAGTGATTTCTTGAAATGGATTTTAGGTTTCAATTTATTTCTTTTGATTTCACTTGAATTTAGAGTTTTAGAGAGTAAGAGGAGGAATGGAATTCATCTCAAATGCTAACCTTAAATTAAACCTAAGGATGAATTTTATAATTTTTAATCATCTTAATAAAGCGTTAGGGAATTTTTCTACTAAATATTATATTTGGATTTTGACTTAAATATTCTTATCAAAATATAACAATCATTTCAAGATCAATGGATTTAAATCATAATTAATTTAGCAATATATTTTTTAGCTTTGCTTCATCACTTCTTAATATTCACTTAAAGGAGTGATTAGATTTTATATATATATATATATATATATATATATATATATATATATATATATATATATATATATATATATATATATATATATATATATATATATATATACATATATATATATATATATATATATATATATATATATATATATATATACTTATTAAAATATATCCATTAAAGTACTCCATAGATTGATGCATGAATGTATTAATATATTTTACTTGTTAATATCTAACTTAGAATTTAAAGTCATAGATACATATAATGCATGCATGAGTTTTGCAGAAAGGATAATTTAATAACCCCTTATACATATGCACACACATTAGTATGTTGAATTTATACAAGTATGTGTTATTGTTAGACTAATAAAGTGAGGTAATTAATGACCCCCTTGGGACTACTTAAAGTCCTGTGCTCCCGAGGTGTCCATACAATATACTTATTAATTCACATATACATATACATGTATATAAGTATAAGGATAAGATATAAAGATTGTTAAGATATTTTTAATATATGAAAATAATTTAACCTTACTATGTATTTCACTACAAACTTTAAGGTACGTGTCATTGTTAAACCAGGGAAGTGAGATAATGAAATATTCTCTTAGGACTACTTAAAGTCTCGTGCTCCCAGGATGTTCACATTATACAACCTTCAAGTACGTAGATCATAGATATAGGATTAAATTTATATTTTAGTCATTAAGATTAATTTAGATTCATACTAATAAATACTTGAGTTTATTAGAAAAAATAATTTAAATTTCACTAGTGATAATAACACAATATTAATCTAAGGCATGCAATTAAATGAAATCTCTTTATTCATTTTAAAATATGAATGCATGACATATATGGAAACACATACTCATAAAATAATTAAAGCAAAGCAAATAAACATTACTAAATAACCCATTTAAAACCATTAAGTCTTAAGATCATTCATATGAAGATAATCAAACTTAAGTTTAATCAAATTCATTAAGCATCAATTTCAAAATTTGAATTATTTAAACCTAATGAAAAGAAAAAGAGTCTAAAATTAATACTTAACCCATTTTTATTTATTAATTGATTTAAAATTGATTTATGTAATTTTTATGAATTAATTAAAGATACTTAATTATTTTAATTAGTTAAGTCTAAAAGAACCTAAAAGTTCAATTACGGCTTGGATATAAGCCCAATTGCATTAGAATTATTTAGGACATGTTTATTTCATGCTCATTTATGTTTGAAAATTTTTAACTTTTAGGACATGTTTATTTCATGCTCATTTATGTTTGAAAATTTTCTCATAATGTTTGGGATTCTATTTAAAGGCTAATTAAAGAAATGGGGAACACTAAAAATCACTTATTAAACTAAAAACACCCCAAACCAATTGGTGATTTTGATTCCATTGAAATCACTTCATCAACTAAGCACAAAGCGGAGTTTGCCGCAATTTTTAGAAAACTATGCTATTGATTATGAATTTTCTAAGTCCTAGGATAATTAATGATTTAATTAATTTATACAAATTATTTAATGATGATTTTAAGAAATAATTAAAACCAATGATCCTAATTAATTTCTTTGGCCACTATTAATATTCTAAAATATATTTAAGTCCCCATATTAAATTTCATAATTTGTTTAATTATATAAATTTATTAAATGCACAAAATGACTATGTAAGGTTTAAAATGTTGGATTTTCTAAATTACCCAACCAATTAACTTGAAATAATTATGAGAGGGAAAGGTCATCCCATAGAATAATCACCCAAAATTTCAAGTTAATTAGTTAAGTATTTAGAGCATAATTTCACTAATTAGAAAAATCTTTAAACCCTAATTAGTCATTATATAATTAATAAAATTTGTGGCTTTCATTTTTCTTAGATTTTTCTCTATTTAAGCTTTCAATAGAAGATTTATTTACTTTTTTTGAGATTTTTTATAATTAATTATGATTTTTTGAAGTTATGGCCATTTATTTGGAGTATTTAAACTTAATTAACCGATTTACCTAATTGGTGTCTTGTCGGTGTTGACGTGGTAATGCCTTACACGTGGTGACACGTGGTTCATTAGTTAAAATATCTTGTTTGGTACGCCCACTCAGCGGTGGTGGACATGGTTTCATCTTAACTGTTAGATCACAGATCGATGGTTGAGATTAATACTATAGTTTAAATGAGATAAAATCTAAAAATTTAATGTGATTAATCACACCTGTCGATTGTAATCATGCGAAATGGATGACAAAAGATCTGTCATCAATCTCGAGCGAGAGATGAACACTGTTTGACTATCGACACTTGATTTGAGCTCACCAGAGCTCATTTTATAGTGGATTCAATTTCAGAATGATCCAAAGGATGAGTCTAAAGGGATCGCACCAAACATCACTTCACTTCACAAAAGACTAACACCTTCGGGGGCATGCCTATAATTTAAAGGGATTTCCTTGGCGTAGCTAAAAACTAGTTGTCCATTGTCTAAGGTGGGTTTGACTTGAAGAGGCAAAGCCTTGCTGAGAAGATCCTCCCTTCACTCTTCGCCAAACTCTCCCGAGACTAAGATCCATTGCCACTCGTTGGAGTTTGATAAAAATGATTGCTCTGGTGCTTGAATCTAGTGCATTTCATTTAATTCTTGCTTGTGAGGATGTGGGGAAGGTTAATTTAATTTTGGTTAATTTTGGTGGAATTGAGTGTAAGAGGCGCTCGGGTTCGAGGTGGTGTTGGTCTCATCGGTGGCTGAGTGCTTAAGGGACTCTAGAAACTTTAGGGATTGGCTCTAGGTTGTAAGGAATGTGTGTGTTCAGTTTGAATGGGAGAGGAGGTGTATACTCTCCTCCCCAAGTGAACCAACCAAAGAGGTTGGTTCAGTTCGTGCCAGCCAGCCGAGTAGTGGGGGTGGCTGGAAATAGAATGTAACTACTTAAGTGGATATCCCCTAGTGGCTGGTGGTGAAATTGACATTGTTTGGTGGTTGAACCAAGGCTTGGCCAAAATGAGGGTGACCTCTCCTTACTTAATAGCTAAGCCTAGCTGCTTTGGGTTATGTTCAGTTATCATGGGTGAGCTTAATGCATGCTAAGGTGGTCATCTAACCCAAGGGAGGGGTTGGACTATCTATCTTATATGGTGGGTTGGTTCACTTGGTTTTGGCTAAACGGTTCACCTTAGGTTAAGCCACTTGAGCTGGTCAAAGAGAGCCCAAAGTTGAGTTATGTCAAGTTTAGTTGGGTTTTGCTCAATTGAACTCATATAGGTCAATTTGAGTCTAATTGGGTTAAGTTGATTTATTGACCAAATTGGGTCAAACAAGTTATTGGATTGAGTTTAAATGATGATTTAGAACTGATTGGTGCAACTGATTTAATTTTATTTGGATTAGATTTAAATTTGGTTTATATGGGTTCATGTGGAACAAATGGGTTAAGTTGATCAATTTGATCAAATTAGTCAAATTGGGTTGGATGGGAGATTGAGTCATGTTTGATTGATCATTTGAAGATGATTGAAGATTTTGATTTATTTTGAATTTAAAATTAATTCATAAGCCCTTTAAAATAATTTAGTCCAACAAATACAAATAGCATGCAAATGAGCATCTTATGAATTTAAAACATGGTCGTTAAATCATCAATTTAGGAATGATTGTAGACATTGGTTCAATCCAATTTTGCTTGGATTAGGTTTTGGCTCAATTTGATCCTTTAGGTCAATTTGGGTCAACTTGGGTCAAAGGGTCAAATTGGTCTAATTGGATTCAATTGTTAGCATTTGGGTGATTGGTCATGATAAAGAATCATTTTGGAAGTGATTGGGTGATTGATTTGGTCTAATTTGGGTTGAATCAAGATTTAACTCAAATTAGACTTTTAGGTCAAATTGGGTCAAGTGAGTTAATGGTCTTGATTGGATCAATTGGAATCTGTTGAAAGTTGGGATATAATCAATCATTAAATTAGGAGTCATGAATGGGTTTGATTGGGTCTAATTTGGATTGGATTGAGTTTTTGCTCAAATTAGGCTTTCAGGCCAACTTTGGTCAAGTTGGGCTAAGTGGATCAATTGAATTAATTATAATATAACCAGGTTTCAATCAAGTTCAATTGAGGTTTAAAAGAGTTTAAAAGAGTTCAATTTCAAATGGATTTGATTAATTTTGAGTTTAACCCTTTTAAACCTCTAATGGGTCGTATTAGGCCAACTTAACCAATTGGCCTAATTGAGCTTGCTTGGGTTAAATTGAATTTGAAATCAATTTGCCCTTATTCATGTTTAGCTTGTAATCAGTTGGTTTTTGCTTGAAGGATTGGTTTGGGTAGTTTGGATTTAGAGTAGGTGGGTCTTACCTAGCCTCTATGATTCTTAAGATTGGTGTCCACCTAGCCACTATAAGTGTCTTAGTTCTAAGAGAGCCTTAGTGTCTAGATCAAATCCTAAATCTAGAAAAGTAATTGTCAACCTCACTCAAAAGTGAGGTCAATAGTGATTTAAAAGTTGGATAAATGATTTTTATGATTTAATTAGAATTTAATAATCATTTAATGCAATTAAGCTCAAAGAACATCAAAATTTTAATTGTACCTAAATTATAAGCCCAAAAATTATGAAAATTTATAAAACATGCATTACAATAAAGAAAATATATCACAAAAATTTTTATTCATTTAGACTTATAATTTTTGACTAATTAAAAATGAGAAAAATTCTAAATCATTAAATACACTCAAAATACCCCAAACAAATTTGGGCTTTTAATTTTATTGAAAACCTCTCTATTAGTTGAGCATAAAGAGAGGTAGATCATACTTTTTGTGACTACAAAATTAGTTCCAATGTCTGAGCTCATTTAATGAATTATTTATAACTAATTAATCTAAATAATGGTGGTTTTGAGAAATAATGACAACCAAAATCTTGATAATTTTTTAAATGTATTTATGTTAAGTAATTGTATTTATGTATTTAAATATAAATTTGATAATTTGTAGACATTTTTAATCAATTGTTAAGTAAATTTCATCATTAAGTGCTCTAAAATTAATAATTTTTTATCCAACCACTCAAATTTCATGAAAATTTTATGAGAAGTATGCATTGACATGATTACTCTACCATAAAACTTTTAAGCTAATTAAGCATGTATTTTAGGATTAATTAAAATTATCATTTTTGATAAATTTTAAATTTTCCCAAAAATAATTAACAAAATGTAGAGTTTTTAATTTTGTTGGATTCCTCATGAAATATACAACGACAGAGCGATCATTTGCAAATTTTGACTTAATTTTTAATTTGTTATGATTTTTTAAAGTTTATGCTCAATTAATTTAATTAATTAAAATTTTAATTTCCTATCAACCTCTAATTAAGTGGTTCTTGTGATTTTATCAAATTGATAAAGTCTAATTAACTTTTATAAAATCATTCATATTAGTAAAAATATTTTCAATCATTTTGATATTTCTTAGAGGACATAAAAATTATTTCCTAGGTTATTGGTCATGTGTTAGAGTATATTGAACAATTTTAATAAGTTTTCATAATTTTAAGTATTATTTATTTAAAACTCAGCCAATGAACTTCTAAATTTAATAACTCCTAAACTAGAAGCCCATTTGATTTAAAGTTTGTATGGTAGGTGAGGATTAATATCATATTAAATCTCTAAAAATTTTAGCTCAATTAGATTAATATTTTAGGGCTAATTAAAAATTATTATTTTTTATAAATTTTAAATTAATCTTAAAAAACCCAATGAAATGTGATGATTTCAAGTTCATTGAATTCCTCTCAAAAAGTCAAGTCCATTGAAGATTTATTTATAATTTTTGGTTGAGTATTTAATTTTTATGATTTTTTAAGTTTTAGCTATTTTTAGTAATTTTTTATATTAAAAAATAATATATTTTTGCTACTTAAACCAATGAGCACTAACATAGCACTCCTTTAGTTGTCTACACTTGATTGGACTACACAGAGATGACATGGATTGGGTAGAAAATAATTAGATATGGATCATTCAATTTTTAGATCGGGCAGTCTAGATCAAAAGGGGTTCATAATTAATCAAAAATGGGACTCAATCATGACTATTTATTCTAATCAAGTAGAATGGCTAACACAAGGTTTGTCCTCCTCTTAGGAGGTGGACTAAAGAGTGAGGGTTGGATGGAATCCACCCGAAAGTCGTTGGATTTCATTATTTTTTAAATCTTTACTAGAAATCACTTTGTTTTACATCAGGGGGTTGAAAGAAAGAAAATGCAATAGGAATCTAAGAAAAAAAAAATCAAAAATGACATCACTTTTCATAAAATGTCAAACCTATGAGATTTGAAATTTACCTCACTTTAGTTAATATTGAGTGGGTTTTTCGATTTGGAGATGATCTTTGGGTGAGATGAAGCTATGAAATTAATTCACCCACTTGCCTCCCCTCAAATTGCTCCAACCACCATGTGTCAGCACCGAAATCCACTAGATTTTGCTATTTTGTGTGAAAAAGAAAGGGGTGTATTGGCTTTACTTTTTTGGGAGGTGGAGAAGATATTCCTAGCCAGAAAAAAAAAGGATTTGGAGCCTCTTTTGTTCCCACTTTAAGCATGGACAAAAATTACCATGGGAGGTGGTGGTGGGTGTGTGGTCATTGATGGTGGGTAGCTGTCGTTCATGGTGTAGGGTGGTTGAGTGATTAAAATCATTCAAGACAAGCAAGTAGAGTGATGTGAGGAGATGGTGAGGGGATGGTGAGTTTTGTAGCTTTGCACTTTTCCTTTCTTTCCCATCCCCCGCCTTTGACATCTCTTCTTTCTCTCCAAACATGAAATATAGCCCATAAATGGAGAGATTGGGTGAGGGTGGGTGTGCCTAAGTTTAGCTTAGGTCACATGTTATGTCTTCAAGTTTGGGTTAGCTTGAGTTAACCCAATTGGGTTCGGGTTATGCTAAATATTTGGTGTAATCAATTTGAGTCTAGATTGTGTTTTAATTGTGTCTAATGAGTTATTTATAGTGATTGAGTTTGGTTGATTGTAATTGATTTTAGTTTATTTTGGGACCTAAATTAGCCTAATTAGGCCAATTTAGGTTCACTTGGTTCCATTGATCAAATTAGCCAAATTGGACTTAAAAGAGGGCTAGATTAAGTTTAATTAAGTGCCATAAGTGATTTATACTAAACAATTTGTTTTAATTTCAATTTATTTTGATTTCAGCTCAATATGGCCCATACAGGTCAATTTAGGTCAATTTGTGTCAAGTTGACCAATTGACTAAATTAGGCCCAAGGAGCTATTGCATCATGTTCTAATGTTAATTTAAAACATGTAAGAGTGATTAGTTTAATTCAATTTGGCTTGGATTGGATTTTGGCTCACATTATTCATATAGGTCAAATTGAGCTGAGTTGGCTCAATTAGTCGAGTTGGCCAAATTAACCAAATTGAGTTTAATTGAACATTGAATTATATTCAAAAAATAATTTGAATAGTTTTAAAATACTTGGTTTGGTTCAATTTGAATTGAATTTGATTTTGGCCTTATAGGTCTTAATTAGGTTAACTTGGGCTAAGTGAGCTGATTAGATAAATTGGCTCATAGTTAGGATTTAACTAGGTTCAATTAATATTTCAAATGTTTTGGGTAAATTCAATTTCAAATGTTTTGGGTTAATTTTAGGTTTAGACCCTTTAGGCCTAAATGGGTCAAGTTGGGTCGATTGAGTCAAATGACCAAATTGGACCTCAATTGGGTGTGATTTGGCTATGATTAATGTTCTGGATGTCATGTGAACAATCGGTCAAAATCAATTTAGATTCAGTTAAGGTTTGGGTTAAGGCAACCTAAATGGGTCAAATGGACTAATCTAAGCTAAGTGGGTCAATTAGCTCTTTTGAAGCCAAATATATTTGGCTCATGTTTCAATTTGTGTTTGAGATTAAGATTGGTTTGAAATTAATTTGGCTTAGTGTGTAGGGGTTTGGGTTAGTTTGGGCTAAGTTTGTATACTAGCCCAATTACAATCTAACCCTGTGATTGACTAAATCATTTATTTATAAGTTTAGGTATCCTCTTAATCACTAGAAATATCCGAACACTAAATGAAGAAGTCCTAGTACCAAGATGAAAGTCTACATCTAAAGAGGATATATGTCAATTTGGTGATTTTCTTTTATTTTCCTTATTAATTATCTAATTCTATCTTAATAAGCGATTGACGAGGTCATGCTTTTCCACATAGCATAACCTAATTAGGCAGTAAGGTGGAGGTTTACGGAATTATTAAAGGCCATTTGATCAAAGGTCAAATGACTCACATTAAATTTGTAAATTAGCAAGTAAATTTGATATTTTTTTTGTTAACTCAATCATTATCATCCATTCCAAATAAAGGTGTAGATGGCTATAATTTTGTCTCTAATCTCTAACCAAAATTGAGAATCGCCCATTAAAACTATGAAGAGTTGTGTGACTCTGCAAATAATTCTCAAATCTTTTACACTAAAAAGCATCAAGAACACTCAAGGTATTCATCTCACAATGTGATCCTCCTAACTCTTAAATTATGAACTTTTGGGAATATTTTAGGATTTTTAAGCATTACCTTGATTTTCTATGCATGAGTTTGAATCAATAAGTTCTTGAGCTTTGCTTAGACATGAGAAATAAATTTCTTAAAGATCACAGAGTTATTGGATGGATGGATGACTAAATCAATTTAATCAAGATGAGGCTCATCGACTCTTGTTCAAATGATGGCTTAGAGATCTAAGAGAGTTTCATTCTTGATCATGGAACTTTACAACACGATTTCAATGCAAGATGAAGCCCTTTGACCTTGATTACTGAACAAGCTAGGAGTAGGTTTATATAGAAAAAATATAGCTTTCTAGGAAATTTTTTTCTCAAAATTACTGACTAAATAATCGATGGAACAGTTAGTCGAAAATATTTTTGACGAAAGTTCTGACTGAGGAGGACATTAGGATCTATTGACCTCATTTTTAGAATGAGCTCTCAACCTCTCCATCTTAACATAGGACTCCTCTTAGACACTAAGAGTTCCTTAGTCTTAAGACGCTTCTAGTGATTAGGTGAACACTCAACCTAACCCTAGAGACTTAGAAGAGTTAGCCATAGGAATAGGTCATGCCTTAAGGGTGTTAGGAAAACTTATCTACCCTATAGCTTGAACCAAATTCTTACTTCCTTCTTTCAAGTCAAACTCCAAATCACTTATTGAACTTGACCAAAGTCATAATTGAGCCTAAGTTAGCCAAATTGGTCAACTTGACCTAAAAGGTCAACTTGACCTAAAAGGTCAAATTGGCCAAAATTCAAATTAATTCTAAATTAAACAAAACTAAAACCTACAATCACTTTCAATTAACCAATTGAACTTGACTCAACACCTAACCCAACCTAATTTTATCAAATTGGTCAAATTGGTCAACTTGACCAATTTGACCCTTTTGAACCTAAGTGAGTCAAACCCAACCCAACCTAACCCAAATGGAACCCATTTGACCAAATGAACCCAATTTGATTGTCCAAAATCATTTGTAAATGATAATTGAACATAATCCAATTCCCCATTGGATATAATTTGGTCAAATGGGTCATTTGACCCAATTAAATACAAACATAACCCATTAACCCCAACTTGGTCAAATGGGTTTAAGCCAAAATAAAATTTGAAACGAGTTAACTTAGTGTAATTCAAATTGTCTAAATTAACCATATTAAAGATGAAATATCACTTAATTAAGTCAATCAAGTCATTTTACTTAACCAAAAATCCAATTCAAAATACATAAAGCCAAATGGATCAACATACCCAATGCACTTTGAAATTTGAAAATTAATAATCTCTAACACATGGAGAATTAATAATGATTAAGCCAAGCCAAACCAAAACACCCTTCCCCCACTTACCAATCCACCAAAAAGTAAGAGAAGCATCAAAGCTGACGTGTAGGAGGCACACCTTGGTCTAGGGAATGATACAAAGCAAATTAACCCAGTTCCTTTGGCACATGACCTTCTCTTGAAGCTTTGAAGCTAATCGAATCAACTCCCGCCAAGGACCAAGGAAGCAGTGCATGCATTAAGTGACCTTCACTTTCTTTTAATAGTTTTCAACCTTGGTCATTTTCAAAGAAAACTTGATCTCCAATGAAATCAAGTCATATAAAATCATTGGATTTCTTTCAACGATCGTGTATCAATTGAAATCGTGTGATTTCGTTGCCTAGATCAAAATATATTAGCAAAACATCATGAACGGCTCTCGGCTCCTACAAGAAATGAAGGAGACAAGTTCTCCACCATCCGATCCATGATTTTGGATCGAACGACCTAGATCTAGGTGGACTCGATGATTTTTGCCTATTAAGAACCACGAGATTGATCCGGACCATCCGATCTTTGATCGGACATTCGAGATCATCCAGGTACCATGGTGATGTGGCCGCGTGGGATCAACCGATGCGGCCATGCGGAGACACGCGCATGTGACATTGCGGCTGTGCAGCGTGGACCGTTCGAAACCGTTAGTTAATGGTTTTAAAGTAATTAAAAAAATCTAGAAAAATTCTAAAAATCATAGGAAATCAAAGAAAAATCAGAATAATGCAAATGAGGGCTCTATGGATTCATCTTGATGAGAGAAATCCATAGTAATTAAAATCCACAATTTTTATTAGGTATTTTCCCCTTAATTTTAGTTTAATTGAAAAACATTAAACCCTAATTATTCTCAAATAAATAATCCAATTAATTTGAAACTTTGGGAAAATGAAATTAAGAATAAAACACACTTTAGAAGAATTTTTTAGGATTTAGTTCACTAGATTTAATGGAAATTATAATTTCACATGCTTAATTAATATATTAATTAAATTAATTAATCCTTAATGAAATAATTTGGGAATTTTAATCCAACAACCTTAAATCACCCTAATGAACTTCAATGAACATTAAAACATCACTAAAACTTATTTAAACCCAATAATCCTTAAATTGACTTAATTAAGCAGTTAAATGAATTAAATAATTCAATTAAATAACGAACTTAATTAAATCATAATAAATCAAAAAAATTATAAATGGACCCTCATTGGAAACATATTTCAGTGAGGAATCTATGAAAAATATAATCCTTAATTGAATCTCATTTAATTAGGCTTAATTTAAATTTAAATTAAATAGTTAAAACCTTAATTACTCCCTTATTACAAATCTAATCAGAATGAAACTTTGAACATATGAAATTAGTCTGTAACCCAACTTTCCAGAAAATGTTCAAAGCTAAATGATCTATGGATTAGGAGTTGTTAAATTTCTAAATCTTTAGATCAATGTCAAATAATGGATTAAGGAAATCCATTAATTCATTAAATCATTTAATAACTTAAACCAATCTTAATCAAACATCAGAGGATTCTTAGGGAATGTTTATTAATAGTCCTAAGCTAAAGAACTTAAATAATTACACATTTAAGGATTAATAAAACTTGATAATCTAATGAAAGAAATAAAAGTAACTTAAATTAAAATAAATGCTTAATGAACCTTAACACTTGCAATTAATCTAATCTAAGAATAAATATCAAACCTTAACCTAAGCATATTAGGTTAACATAAAGTGAATTAAATTAACTTAATAACTGAACTTAAAGGGATAAACCTCATTAAATTAACTTGATAATTTAACTTAAAAGGATAACATAAACCTTAAACATAATCCAAATTTAACAAACCAAATTAATTTAAATAAATTAATCCAAATGAAACTAAACATTCTTAACATAATGTTATGTTAAGAATCAAACCAAATTAGCATTATCTTAAGGTTTGAAATTAATAAAGATAGGATTAGGCTTCAAATAAAATTAATTAATAAAACAACTTAAGCAGCTAAATCAAATGAAAATCTAATTAAACCTTAGGACAAAATGAACTCATAATCAAACTAGTTAAATCAAACACAAGTAAAAAGAATAAAATAATTCAATTTAATGAAATAAAGAAATATGAACAATTAAACATATAACTTAAACTAAAGTAAATGAAAATAACATAAAAATCGAATAAACACAAATAAAAAAAATATAATCACATACATAAGAATTAATGAACTTAAGATAAATCAATTAAAGATAAGTCACTTTAACTTAAACATTTTCAAGTAAACATAAATCAAATTAAATGAATTTAACATATCTAAACTTAATGCAGAGTTAAACCAAAAGTCAAATAAAAGAAATAAACTAACCTAAATAGAATAAAACTAACATAAATTAAATTGAATCAATCAAAATAAAATTGAACCAACATAAATGAAATAAAACCAACATAAAATAAATTAAACTAATCAAAGTAAACATGAAACAACTTAAAGAAAGGAAATGAAATAATTTGAACTAAAACTTTAATTAAACTCCAAGCTAATAAAACTATAACTAAAATAAATGAAATAAATATCATTAAAAAATGTTAAATACCTTAAGTTAAAGAACTTAAAGGTTAATGAAATGTTAAGAATAATTCAACTTTAACTTTGTAAATTATTAAAGATGATTGGAATCAAATAAACAAAGTCAACATAAAGCGTAAACAAAAAGTAAACCAAATCAAATGAAATAAATTGAATCATATCAAAAGAACAAACTAAATGAATTAAATCCAACTTAATTAAAAGAAAAGAAATAAAATCCAAACATCATAAGTAACATAAAAAAAAGATTAATTAAGATACGGAAGTTAGACTTTTAGAAACTCCATTAGGATTTAGGATGTGGAATAAAGTGAGTTTCACCTAAAATGAAATTCATTCTATTTCTCATTCTTGAAAACCTAAACACTACTTTAACCAAATAAAATGAACATACAAATTGGAATTAACTCACTAAACCATTTGAATTGAAATCAACCGAAGGTAAAAAAAATTAAACAAGTTCAAACTTCATATCAAAACTTAAAGGAGCTAGCCTAACCACAACACACTCACACACTTGAATACTATATTACAGATAAAGGGTGATGTTGATGTGTTTGTTTTGTGATGTAATGTTTTAGACTGGATGTTAGGGTGAATGTGGGTAGTCTGGATGTTAGGCCGTTATTAGCCTAATCAGATTTTTTGTAAGAGGTAGTGCTTAAGGGGCACTGTAATAAAAATATACTTGCTTTTGCTGTGTAGGTTGCTCATACCCCTAAGCATAACCCAAATTAAGATAGGTGGACTTGGTTACCGATGTGTGGGTTGCTAAGTCCAATTATTCATATAACTGCTTGGGTTATATGATGTGTTTAGCTAATATTTATTTTGCAAGTGTAGCTAGATTTAATTTTCCTATTTTAATATAATTTTTTATTAAGAATTAGGATTAATGTTATGGGGATTAGGATGGGATGGCTAGAGAAGAATCCACAGGGTGCCCTATGATGCCTTTGGAGTAAATCAAAAAGAAAAGAGAAAAATGAATAAATGAAGAAAAGAAGATCTCCATAACATGTATTATTTTTATAATCTGGGTTGTATAAGGGTAGAGCTCGGCTACCCACATTTATTTTCGGGTTTGTGTGGTGGAGCCCGACCATAAAAGGCTTTTTATTCTTTTGCACTAGCTTTATAAATTATTTGATATTTGTTTAGCTTGTGCATTCAGATGACATATTTTTCTAGTTTTTTCCTTGCTTTGATGTATGCTTGGATGACGATTAGGCTCTTAGGAAAATAAATTTTCTATCCAACTAATCAATTCAAATTAAAAAAATAAATAACTCATAACCTCACTTAAAGCTTAGGTTATAAAATAAGATAAAATATTTAGCAACGCCTTAGCTGAATGTTGTATGTTTTTATTTCATGCATAAAAAGCATCTTGTTTCACTATTATAATGGAATTGTTCCACCTTTGCCAGAGAACTTGGCTTGACCTTTGAGAGCCATTGTGGAAACACACCTCCTTTCTTGCTGATTTTGGCCCATAATCTAATTTCTTATGTATTAGGCATATGAATCCTAAAGCCTATGTCAAATTGATTATCCAAAATGAAAATAAAACTTAACAAAAATTTGCATTAGATTTAAGTCATTAATCATGCCCTACATGATCTAGTTTTAGAAAGTGTGTTTAAGGACTTAGTCTCTTTCTAAATAAACAATAGCCTAGCTATCTTGCAAAAGCATATGACTTGCCTACATGTGTTTAAAAATTATAGGAGGAGTTAGTTGGCGGCCACCCCTAGGCAGTTGTAAGTCCAACAGTCGGGTGATTTATTCTCTCTTGTGGAGATAAACCATATACCCATTTTTTCCTTAGATTTAGGCTGTGCTTTGGCCCTCGCCAAAGCTCCCTAGATTTAAGATCTGAGATTGTTGTTTCCCTTTATGGGCTATAAGCATAAATCCTAACCTCTTATGCATTTTTATGATATTGTGTTGTGGAATGGTAAGCCCTAAATTTCTAATAAAAATTCAATTCGAACATATAATTCTCCTCAATTTCAAAAATATAAAGCCCAACCATAGGATAGTTTAGGATGCTCGCTAGGTTTTCTAGCATCGTGAGCATCCGCTACTCTCTCCTTTGGTTTTTTAACTCCCTCCTCTTGATCAATCCCACTTGATTTTCTAAAAATAACCAATTTGTTGATAGTCATATCTTTGAAATCTCTGGAGATAATGATTATTTACCTTAATCGAGAGTATTCTTAGGGAATCTCATTCCTTAAATGTAATTAACTATGGGGGCTTACCTCCATAGAGAACTTAACGAACCCGATTTAAAATAAACCTTACTTTACTTTTTCATATAAAGTAGGAGAAGAATCTCTAGTACGTTCGAAGACCCATTATCCTAGGAGTCTTCATTAGATGATTAGGTCCATTATAGGGTAGTGACTTCTATCTATCGAGATAGTACACTATTCCTTAATGTCGTACCCGATCACCCTAATGAGAACATTTGTGGATCTATGTGGTGTCCAACTAGCATATTTTATTTTCATTACTCAAGATGAAAATAAAACACCACAGGATCGAATCACTTAAATTCGATCGAATTTCTAATGAATTATGCCATCATAATGGTTTCTAATGGATTATACCATCAAAATGGTTTTCTTTTATTGACCTCACTTTTGGGCTCATCCTTCCTTAGACTTAGGAGACTTCTAAGCACCATGATTTCCCTAGTTATAAGACACTTCTAGTGATTAAGTGAACAACAACCCAAGCCCATCCAATTGAAACAAATCTAATTGATTTCACAAAAGCACTCCAACTATTAAATACTCTATTTCAAACTCTTGCAAGGCTTACAATTAAATCAGTTAAACCAAACGAATCCAATTAACCCAAGTTAGCCCATTTAACCTAAAGGGTTCAAATGAGTTAAAATCCAATAAAACCCAAATCAATTGAAACCAAAGCCATTAATCAACCCTAAATAAACCATTGAACTCTTATCAACAATCAATTCAATCCAATTCTGCTCAATCAATCTCTTTGATCCACTTCACCCAAATTAGCCTAAATGAATAAATTGACTCAAAATTCAATCCAACCAAAATTGGATTGAATCAACCCATCCAATCTCCTCTATTATGATTGTTGATCATCTTTGATTGTCCAATTATAATCAGTTGGGTCAAACCAAACCAATTTGATCATTTGATCAAGTTGACCCAATTAACCCATTAAAAAAAACAAATCTCATTCTAACCTCAATCAATTGTAATCAATGACACCCATAAATCATAAATCGAATATTGAACATGATCCAACATTTAATTGAACCCAATTTGATCAAACCAACCTAATTGACCCACTTAGCCCAATTTGACCTAACGAGTCATATTGAACTAAATCATTCCCAAATCCAAATTAACTCAAACTAACACCTACAATCATTTTCAAATGATCAATTGAACCTAAATCAACCCTTCACCAAAGCCAATTTGGCTAATTGACCAAATTGGTCAAGTTTACCCATTTGACCCATATGAACCAATATGACCCACATTTAAAACCACTTCAAATTAAACCAAACCAATGGCACAAATACATTCCAAATTATCATTTGAACACATCCAAATCCTTGGTTTGACCAAATTTGACCAATTGGTCAACCTAATCCAATTGAATCCCATTTGACCTATATGAGTCAAATTGAGCCAAACCCATTCAAGCTAAGTCCAAACCCAACCAAACTTGGCATGACTCATCCTTAGGTCACCATGGGTCAGCCCAAATGGGCCTAACCCATGGTGAACTTGGTTTGGCTCAAAACCCATAAACCAACCCACCTACTCTCCAAGCGATTACAGCCACCCTTACCTCATTTTGGACACTAGGACCCAAATAACTTTGTTGTTTGCAGGTTAAGGGTGAGCTTGACAATCTACTTTTGGTTCACTTGGAGGAGAGTATATACTCATCCCAATCCATTCAAACCACATGCTTTCCTAGGTGATTCCAAGTGGAGTGATCCTTAGTGCACTCCATCACTGATGAGACCAACCCCCATTCAAAATTGAGAGCTATGTCCATCCAACCTCACCTAAACTCTACTAAGCTCAAATTAACTTCTCCCACACATTTCCCAAGCTCTGATGAGTAAAAAAGAATCAATTCTCGATCTATTTGATCACCGGAGACCACTCTAAGACCAACTCCGATGAGCTTAGCGGTGGCGCTTGGCCCACAAAGGCATCAACAAGGAGGCAGCTCGAGATCTTCTCAACAGGGCTTTATCTCTTCATGATGAAACTACCTCATGGCCCTTAGTCTCCGATGAGGTAAAACTCTGGTAAACTGTATAAAGTCCATTAACTATTAGTCTATTACAAAGTAATTTATGATTTCATGTGATTTCCATTGTAGGATCTTCTTAGATCTCATCCTCGCACATTTTAGAGTCAATCTCAACATCTCACGAGCTTCAACGAGCTCAGATTGAGTGGAGGAAGGCAGATGGTGTTCGTCTTTCGGTGCTCGGGGGACGACAGATCATCAATCATCCATTCTACATGATTAGAAAGGACAATGTGATTTAATCCACTAGAAAATCTAATTTAATCTATTAGGGATCATGAGATTAATCCCATTCATTTGAGATCGGCGTTTGTATTTGCCGCCACCAGCCACCATAGGGGACGATTTAAATAGCCTATCTCATGTCGCCATATGGAAATGATGCCATGTCAGCTCCCACATGGCGCCGAGAGGTTAGGGGGTTAATTAAGTGTTTAAAATGTGATTAATTGCCCGAAACTTTAAAAATTCATAAGTAATTGTAGAAAAATCCTAAAAATATGAGTAAACCCATTTTGGAAAGGGTACAAAGAGAAGAATTTAATTAAAATAAAATACATAAGGTTTAATCAATCAATAATACTTAATTAGGATTTTAAATTTAAGCTAATTATCCTAATTAAGCCTTAATTACTTAGGCAATGGGTCTCAAATTGGATAGGTTAATTCCATGGGATGTCCTCTACCTCCCATGATTTTCTTGAGATTTATTTGCTAAGTAATTAGAAGAATTTGAAATTCAAAAATTAATTACCCTCTTTAAATAATTTAATAATTATTAAGAATGCCAAATAGTAAAAATTAAGTAATTAGGCATGGTTAATCATTGTTAATAGTGAAATGATGAGGGGGAATGATTAGGGCCTTTTTCCTAGTTATTTTCCTAAATCCATTTCATTATGAGGGTTAATTAAAACATATATTAATTAAGGTTACTTAAGCAATTTAATGGCCAAATTAAATTAAATTAAAATGGTAATTGCTTTAGATAATTCCAATTGAATTTATGGGTTCTTCTTTATGTGTTTAATAATGTAAAGACCCTTAAAGAACATATGGTTAACCCATGGGTGTGGGAAAACCATGTAAGTACATAATTAGATTTTTTTAATCTAATTAATATTTAATCATGAGCTTCATTGCATTAGGTCTTGTTAAGTGCATTGCAAATTTTAATTGCCCATTGACATATCTTAAGAAGCTCATGGTTAAATGGTTAATTAATTTAAGAAGCATAGAAATGGAAAATAAAATTTATTGCTTAATGGTTTGAACCTAATCAATCCATAAAAATTCACTTAATTATTTTTCCTTAAACACATTAAGTCACTAACATGGGATTGGGCAAAATAGTAAAATTATCTCTCCTCTTTAAGTTTAATAGTTCAAATCTAAAATCCAACTTAATAATAACTTTGGTTAACCTTAAATAATTTTATTCAACTTGATTGTCCTTAGGAATTATTAGGGTTGAATGTGTTATGTGGCAATGTTCAATTATTCCCTTTTCAATCATCATAAATCAGTATGCCATTTGATATCATTCATTCATGTTTTCAAATAAAAAAGAATCAAATGAATATGATCATATATGCATAAGTTGTATTTGTTGAATTAATCCTATTGTGCGGTTATTATCATAAATAAATTATAAAACTATTTTCAAATTATAAATTAATGATGAAAATTTAAATTGATATGGGATATGAATATTATAAGTGATTTACATTTGTTTATATCTTAAACATGTTAAAGTATTATCTTATTCCCATGATTCATGTGTATGTTTACATGTATTTGAATGTTAGTAAGTATATAGTCTGGACATCCCGAGAATATGAGGCTTTAAGTAGCCCCAAGGAGGTATTTGATTACCTCACTTCCCTGGTTTAAATAATGGCACATACTTACTTAATTTCATTCACATGATTACATATATTAGAATTTGAATAAAGCTTTACTTTGCATGAATAAATAAGTTTGTTAACATACAACCTTTTGTATGATTTTCATTCTCATGGTTGTGTATACATCCATATGTATTTAATATGGTAAGTATATAGTCTGGACATCCCAGGAATATGAGGCTTTAAGTAGCCCCAAGGAGGTCTTAGATTACCTCACTTTTCTAGTTTAATAATGGTACTTACTTACTTAATATCATTCATATGTATACATGCACTAGAGTTTGGATAGAGCTTTAATTTACATGAGTAAATAAATTTGAACATACAATCTTTTGCATGATTCTCATTCTTATATTAGTGTACACATTTATATGTATTTAGGATGGCAAGTATATAGTTTGGACATCTTGAGAACACTAGGCTTTAAATAGCCCCAAGGAGGTTTTAGATTATCTCATTTCTCTGGTTTAATAATGGCACATACTTGCTTAAATCTCTAATACATGTGTATGTATACTTAGCTAAGGAATGAAATCTCACTTTTCTACTAAAGACATATGCATTAACAATCATTTAAGTCTGCCAAAAATACACATGTACATTGCATGTATAGGCATGTTAAGTTCACCATCATATGCATGTTATTAATGATGAAAAGGAATGATGTAATATTATCCATATGATAGTAATTCAACCTCATTAATCTTAAGATACATTCCATGTTTAAATGAGATTCTTTAAGATTAACCAAAATTTAGGATTAATAAAATGTTTAATAAATCATTCACTTAAAGAAACCAAAAATCATGACAACATGCCTTTAGGAAATGACATAAGGTTGGGATGTAGAGGGTCAAACCTCTTTCTTCTCTTTATAATAATTAGATACTAAGTAATTACTAAGTGAAATAAAAATATAAATTAAAATCCACCAATCCTTTTAATAACTTGAAGTGAAACCTCCCCTCATGTTTAACTTAAATAATCCAAACCTTAGACAATCATAATTCTAAAGCCTAGCTAAGACATTCACACTAAGCCTTAGCACACATATTAGAGTACTAAGTCACTACTTCTAGCTCTAAGTTAAGATGGTGTATGTTGTAATGTTGTGTTTTATTTTATGAAGTAATGTTCTAGACTGGATGTTAGAATTACTTATGCATGGACTTGGATGTTAAGCCACTATTAGCCTAATGATATTTTTGCAGAGGACTATGCTAAAGGGGTCGCTAAAATAATAAATAAATATAAATACTTTTCTTGGCTTATAATTTAATATTAAGACATGTGGGCATGGTTACCCTTATTCAGTATGCTAAGTCCAAATTTATATAATATAACTGCTTGATTTGAATGTTTATTTAGCTAATATATATTTTGTAGGTGTAATTAGATTTTACTTTTCATAAAAATATAATTTTTTGCAAATAGGATTAAGATTAGTGCTATGGGTTTTAGGATGAGTAGTGGCTAGAAGACAAAGACCTGGGAGGCCCTGTGAAGCATAGAGTAAAAAAAAAAGAAAGAAGAGTGAAGGAAAAGTAAAGAATGAAGACCCCCATAGAAATTATTTATTTGTAAATGTAATATTCTTTTGTAATCTGAGTTGTATAAGGGTAGAGCTCGGCTACCCAATTTCTTTCTTTTCTGGGGTGTATAGCAGTGCCCGGCCGCATCGACCTTTTATTCTTTTACAGAATTTATAAATGTTTGATTATCATATTTAGCTTGTGCAATATAATGACATATTTTTCATAGGTTTCTTAAAACTTGATGATTGAATGTGTTGTATTGATGAGGTAGGCTCTTTAGGATAAAATTAATATTTCTACCCTAATTAAACAACTCATAACTAAATTTTAAAATAACTCATGACCTCACTTTAAAGCCTAGGTTTATAATTAAGATAATTAAAAGATTTAGTCAACAATCATGCATATCATCTTATTTCACTCTTGAATAGGGAGGGTCTCCACTCTTGCACGATAAGGGAATGCTTGATCTTTAAGGGCATCCCTTGTAATGGAGAAAACATCCTCCTGCTGATTTAGCCAATAATTTTATTTCATCATGTATGTAGGCATAATTTTTCTAAGTCTTAGTTTAAAAGATTGTGTCAAAAATGATATAAAGAATTGTAAAATTTTACATTTAGTCTAAGTCATGACTTCATGCCAATCATGATCTAGTCTCTCAAGGAGTGAGTTTAGGGCTCTAGTTTTCTTCCTAATTAAGTAACAGCTTAGCTATCTTGCACTTACATATGATTAGCCTACATAGTTTTGAGGTGTAGGAGGTGTTAGCTGGTAGCCACTCCAGGCAGTTGTAAGTCCAGAAGAGTCGGGATGAGTTTATCCTCTCTTATGGAGATAAATTACTATGTCCCATTTTCTGATTAGACTTAGTTCATGCTTTTATCTTGTTCTAAAGTATCATAGATTTATGATCCGAGACTGCTTGTTTCCTTTGGGCTACTAGCATAAGTCCTCACCTCTTAGGCATTTCCACAATCTTGTGTTGATGAACTATAAGCCCTAACATTCTAATAAAATTTCAATTCAAATAAAAATAAACTTTCTCTTTCAAACATATAAAGCTTCACTATATGGTAGACTGGAGTACTCACTAGGCTTCTTAGTATCATGAGTGCTCCCTACTTATCTATCTTTGGAATCCAAAAATAAGTCTTCCAAACTAAACTTTCCCACTTGACTTTCAAAATACTTAATTCTTTGACAGTCTAACTTTGAAGTCTTTGGAGATATTGATTGACTATTTTAATCAAGGGTGTTTTAGAAAATTCTTATTTCCTAAGATATAATTAACTATGGATGCTTGCCTCCATAGGGAACTAAAGAACCTGGCATAAAATAAACCCATTTTTACCTTTTCATGTAAAGCAAGGGAAAGTTCTCTAGTATAAATGAAGACCCATATGCCTTAGGAGTCCTTATTTAGTGATTAGGTCCATTATTGGGTGATTCTTTTATCATTCAAGATGGTACATCATACCTTAATGTCATACCCAATCAATTTAATAAGTACCCCATAAGATCTATGTGGTGTCCACAACGACTCCAAATTAAAACACATAGATTTTTTTTGGCGACTTTGCTAGGGATAGTTTCTTTCTCCATCTTTAGTAGTTAATCATTATCACCAATATCATCGATAGTGGACTTATGTTTTATATAAGTCCAAGACTATCATTCTTTTCATTGGACACCTTGCTTATTTTATCCTTAAGCAACGATAAGTAAGGGTGGCCAACATCTTTTAGGTTTTAAGACCTCACTCTAAGCAGGTCTTAAAACCCCAATTGGATCTCTAATCAATAAAAGAAAATTAACCAACAAAATCATCTAAAAATAAATCAAACAAAATCAAGAACCTCTTACCACTAGCTTAGTAAAGTAAGGTTCATCCAACATTTTTCAAAATCCCAATGAAGTTCAAAAGAAAAGCAAAACATTCTTCTCCAAAGTTTCAAATCTCTCCAACATACACATAAACCCCATTTAACTTAATCAAATTTATTAAATGAGGGTTCCCATTCAAATTTAAATGTCAAGTCAATAATAATCAAAGGAAAAGTCTAATCCTATGTCACTCTCTTTCCAATAGTGAAGAAGAAACCCTAGTTCTATTTTCCTTCAAGAAACAAATCACCATGTCAGCTAGAAAGCTCATCTTTTCTTTAGGTTCTGATGTGGATTTGGCCATGGATCAGGTCATACTCACCTTGGTCCCCATTAAGTTTGGATTGGACTTTGAGCATTTCAAAGTCACATGTGAGGGACTTGCCCTCAGCACCGTTAGTAGGGAGGAGGTGGCCAATAAGAAGTCAATTCAGCAATTTTTTCTTCGCTCAGATATCAAGTTTTCATCTCTAAAGAGAAGGGCCTATGAAGCTCCCATGCCATGAGTACCATCTGTACCTACGACAACTTCAATTAGAACTAGTACCGCCTCTACAACAGCCCTAGTCTTTAAGGAGAAATTAGTTTTAGCTTTTGAGATAGTCTCCCCCACTTTTAAGGTTGGTTCTAGCTCTCGCCCTGCTCCTTTGACTAAGACTCAGCATCGTAACAAGAATAGGAAGATCAAGAGGCATTACGAGGGCATGGCTAAGGAGGTTGAGGAAGCCTCCCATATAACTAAGGAGGGGTCTGTCCATGATACCTCTCCCTTTCTTGGTGGCAATAGGTTTCATCCCCTTTCAACTGTAGAGGGAGAGGAGGATGTCAAAAAGATTGCAGCATCACCTTTGTGATCTATGGATTATAAGACACTCGATAGGGAGTGGAGGAATCCCTATGTTGGTTTGAGGTCCATGTTTAGGAGACTTAGAAGAGTCCAAGGTTGCTCTGAGTCCACTACATTGCATGATCTGAGACAAGTGTTCCCTAGGAGTGTTAGGGATCAGATCTATAGGGAGAGGGCCATGGAGGCTAAGGTTACTGCCCAAGCGAGCAAGGGAGATAGAAGGAGATTTGCTAGATAGTTGATGACCTAAGCTTTGAGTGACCATTTCAATCGGTGAGCTAATAGAGCGATCATTCTGATAGAATGGTACTCACCAGTTTCATCCATAGGAGGAGATCTTGGTGGAGAGGCAGCAGGTGTCACCACCTTTACACCGCTCCACTCGCCAACCACCATCACCCTTCAATCTTCCATCATCTGAGGTGATTACCAAGTACCAGAAGCCAACATCTAGAGAAAGAGCATTCTTCTTGGTGATATGGTTACTTCCCAAGGACCACACTTCATGTACTCCACCAATTGAGGTGAGGCCAAGCTCCCCCGCTCGACCTTCCATCCCAACGGTGGAGAAGCGTGGTCTCCACCACCATAGGAGAGGAGAGAAGGAAGAGGGGATCGGTTGGCCCCTATGATTGTTGAGATATTTAGAGATAGCACTCCTCCCATCCAGAACATACAGTGCATCACCTCATCAGAGCATAGTCCAGTTGTGAGTCACCACTCAGCAAATATTCCAGTAGTGTCAGGTCAAGTGGATGACCAATCTTTGGAGAAGATTTTGGGAGACTATCGTGTCACGGTGATGCAAAAAGTTGGAGATGATCAGTTCAATCAAGAGAAGGGTATGGTAAATTTCAATGCCGATGAAGATGACCTTTTGGATGATGTTGCCAAACTCCATATGGTAGATACCCAAGGATCCTTGCATAAAGAGCTGCTTAGTTAGGAAGCCCAAATGATTATAGTTAAGAAAGTTGAGGCATCAGACTCAACTCATAGCCTCCTCCAACAAATCAAAATCAAAGATGATCATATTGATAGGATGGAGAGAAGAGTGTAAGAATTGATTGCAGTCGTCTTAGCATTGTAGAACCAAGCACCAATATCATAACCCACTCCTATGGAGGCTGAAAAACCTGAGCTAGTGCACATCCTCAATAGTCCCAAGAGCACTATTCCTATGGATGAGGATGCTAGTAGTTTTCATAGAAAGGTAACCGGTAGTACCTCCATGCATGAAAAAGATATTAAGTAGATGTTTGAGTAGCAAGTGAAGGAAGCATTGGTGCAAGCCCAAGGGAGCTTATAGGTTCCAAAGGGTAGACCCTACCCTGAGGAATTTGATGTGGTTAAATACCCCAAGGGTTTTATGCCGCCATCCTTCAAGGAATTTGATAGTAATGGAAACCCCAGGTAGCATATAGCACACTTTAGAGCCAGTTATTGAAATACGGATGGTAACGATGTTTTAGTCTTCTGGCAGTTTGTTAGTAGCCTTTCTGGAGTTACTTTTGATTAGTATGATAAATCGCCCAACAGTTCGATAAAGTCCTTTGTAAAGTTAGAACAGCTCTTCATTAAGAGATTCACAGGAGCTCAATAAAGAGTAATTGTAGGGGACCTCATTGTAGAAAAGTAAAAATCCAATGAGTCCCTTATTGATTATATTCTTTGATGATGCAAAATAAGCATAAAATTTGAACCAAAACTGCAAGAGTAGAATGCCATTGAGATTCTTCTCAAGAGGGCTTTACCATAAAGACATTTGAGAAATTAATCAGCAAGGCAGCTAACTTATAAGAAGAAGCCAAATAATTACCCTTCTTAGACCAATGATCTAAGCCACAGCCCCAGAAAGTGTTTGAGAAGAAGCCAAGAATAGTGATAGCAGTGGATAAGGGGAAGCAGCTAGTGAGAGCATAGTTTGAGAGGCTTAAAGTTCAACATCTTCCACTCCCGCCTCCTCTTCCATTACCTAGGCTACCACAACGGCCACCATAGCAGCCTACATAGTAGCACTATCAATGTCCACCATGAGGTAGCTATTTTTCACATACTCTTGCCGATAAACTCAATAAGCCATACTCGTTCAAGAGGAAGGTAGTTAAGAAGATTTTCAAGAACCTTCTCAAGAAACCTGATTTCTAGCTACCTGAGCCTATAGTACCGGAGGAAGTGGGTAGGAGTGATGATTCTAACTACTACCCCTACCACTGCATGCTAGGACATATCTTAGAGGATTGCTTTACCTTTAAGGATTAGATTGAACGTAGTTACAAGATAGGAGCTATAGTTATCCCCAAAGAATACTTAGTAGAATAACCTTCTTGTTCTATCAAAGTAATCTTTGGAGATACATCTGATCCTCTCAAGACTAAAGAAGGTTGGGATATCTCTTTATCCTATACCTCTAAAAAGATCATTTATAAAATCAAAAAACTTTCTCTGCAGGTGCCTGACTCAGCTTAGACCTCCAACACTAATGATGGTCTATCAGTTATGAGGGACAACTCAAGGAGGGTGGAAGCCCATCAGCAGTAGCAGCCATCACATTCCCAGGATAGTTCCATAGCACAATCATCATCCGAGTCTAGCATTCTTCCTTCCATCATTGCAGCTACCACATCTACCAGCTCCTCCATCACCAGTAGGAGTGTTGTATCTACGGATGAGGGCACCAAGCCACTCACACCGCTCACTTTACTTGATTTCTATTATGTACCACCTCTAAAATTAAATAAATTAATGAAGAAGAATGATTATGCTTACATCTTGTCTACTTTTGATGATCTTAGTGATTTTATTCCTATTGATAGCTCTCTAAGTCATAATAATAATAATCAAAATAATTTCTATCAATTCCACTTTGATTCAGAAATAGATTTCCCTTTTTTAAATTTTCAGGGTTCACCACTTGAGATTGATTTGGAATCATCCAACTCTGATGATCTAGAAGCTATAGGTATACCTGATGAGCAAGTAGAACTTTTTACAAGCTCCTCACCATAAGAAGTCATTGAAGTTAACCTCTATAGTGATAAAATTCTACCTCCTAGGGTATCACCTCAAGATAAAGGTAAATAGGTCATTAATTCTAGTGAGCAGATTGCCCCTCCACAAGATGCTCCACTCTTGGATATACTTATGAAGGACCAACCAAAAGTCAACTACAACATCTTAGCACATCTTAGAAAGTTGTTAGCTAAGTTAAGCATATATGATGCCCTTGTCTTATCCAAAGAGATGAGAGAGTCACTAGTTAAAGCATTATTTAATCCTAAAATTTTCTTAGCTCAGTTAGCCTCTAATGATCTAGTTGGAGAGGAGGAATTCTTCTCAAAGGAGACCCAAGGAGTCACATTCTCAAATGAAAACCTACTTTTAGGGATGATAGAGCACAACTGTCCCCTCTACAACAAGTTCAAGCTATCTAGAGTGTTGGTTGATCTAAGTGCATTAGTATATATTATGAGTCTAAGAACCCTTGACTACTTTAGGATTGACATCTCTAAACTCCAAGTGGAGAAGATGATGTTGGAAGGATTTAATGAACAAGGCGAGAGGGCTTTAGGCTCCATAGCGTTACCTTTGGATATAGATGATTGGAAGATAGAACCCAAGTTTCACATAATAGATTTTGATACATATTTCAATATTTTTCTATGGTGACCTTGGATATATGAGAACAACATGGTTCCATCATCCCTATATTAGTGCATCAAGTTCATAAGGGATGGAGTCGAGTATTGTGTAAAAGGAGATCTTAAACCATTTGTAGTACACGAGGTCAAAATTTATGAGGATGCGACTTATTACCTCCCTAAGAAACAAAATGTCTTCTCTCATGAACTTCATCAAAATGAAAAAGAAAAAGAAAAAGAAAAAGAAAATAAGGGAATGAGAAGAAGATCTTAGGGAGAATATAGAACCCAAGATTAAATTCCACCCATAGTTGTTACTTCATTCGACCAAATAGGGAGGATGACCTAACCTCCACCAGAATGAGAAAGAGGCAAGTCTAGAGGGTGTCCCAAAGATGGAAGACCTCCATACCTACCACCTACCAGGAGATTCATCCCAGCATTTAAAAGTACACCTACTATCTACAAAGACTTAAAAATCTAGTTCAGAGGATGAGTCCTATGTAGTTAGCACGCCAGCCAGCTCTTCTCATCTGCAGATCTCATTGGAGGTGACACTAGAGCTTGATAATGATGAAGATTGGGGCCACAAGCAAAGCATGAATGTATCCAAGTCTTTCTTATGTGAAATTATCAGACAACAGATATGTGTCTTAGCTCTAACCCCACTTTCCTCACAAAAAGTTGAGGGTTTGGTAGTTAAGAAAGCCCCCAAAATATATATAAATGCTAAAATCTAAAGGTTCTATCTAGGAGCAGCATGCTCAAGCTAAGAAGTTAATGTAAAGCTTGAGGATGGATCATTTAAAGAATTAATAGAACTACCTTTTGATTGGTACTCGCCTTGTGTTCTTAACTTAGCAGAGAAAGGTCAAATTCCACATACATGGTCTAAGCACTGGTCAGAGCATTTCGATAGGTTATAAGACAATAAACGTAAGAGCTCTCAATCAAGACCCGTACTAGGCTTTGGTATAGTAGGTTCGATGGACAATGATGATTACTGTCTAGTTATCACCAATCATTTGGAATCTGATAAGTTCTTCTAAAACCACATAAACCCATATGAGGAGGTGTGCTTAGAAACTTCAGATGATGTAGATGATCTCCAAGTCAGAGATGCATCCCTAGAATTTAAAAAAGAAATTAAATCAACCATTGATGTACATCAGTTCTTTGTTGAATGAATCTTAAACTAATGACATAGTTAGGCTACTCACTGAGTTTAAGGACTTCTTTGCATTGAGTTATGAAGAAATTCTTGGATTAGCTCCTGAAATAGCAGTTCATAAGCCGGCTATAAAGCCTAATGCTGACCTCATCAAGCAAGCTCTTAGATGCATGCAATTAGACATTGAACAACAAGTCATTTTTGAAGTCAAGAAATTGATTAATGTTGGTTTCATCTGGGAAGAAAAATACCTCAGTTGGTTGGCTAGCATCATTCCAGTTAAGAAGAAGAATGGTCAAATTCACATATGCATCTATTTTATGGATCTTAATAAGGCATTTCCAAAAGATGAATTTCCACAACCAATACTAGAATTGATGCTGAACATTGCCTCATCTCATGTAGTCTTCTCCTTCATGGATGGTTCATCTAGATATAACCAAATAAATATGGCACTAGAAGATGAAAGAAACACTGCTTTTATAACCCCAATCAAATGTTATTGTTATAAGGTCATGCCTTTCGGCCTTCAAAATGCTAGCTTCCTATATGAATGGGCCATGACTTGAATCTTTGATGAACTCATTCATCACTAAGTCGAATGTTATGTCGATGATCTCGTGGTCAAAAGTAAAGAAATGGAAGATCACCTCTTTGACTTGAGAGTAGTTCTCGAGAGGTTAAGATAATACAATAACTGTGCATTTGGAGTATCTTCCGGAAAGTTACTTGGGTTCATTGTCCAACATCACATAATTGAAATCGACTCAGAGAAGATTAAAGTGATATCAGAAATGCCACCCCTAAAAGTCTAACCCAACTCAGATCATTCCAAGGGAGGTTGGAGTATCTAAGACATTTTATTTCCAACCTATCAGGTAGATGTCAACCATTCTCAACACTAGTCAAGAAGGACGTCGAGTTCAGGTGGGATGATAAGTGCCAACACGTATTTGAGAGCATCAAGCAATATCTCATGACACCACTAGTCCTAGCCGTCCCTATTCTGGGCAAACTTTTGACACTCTACACTGCTGCATTATCCGACTCCCTTGGCACTTTGTTTGCCCAAGCCAATGATTAAGGGAAGAGATAGCACTATACTATCTCAGTCATCATCTGATACTTGCTGAGGCAAACTATCCACCAATTGAGAAGCATTATCTAGCATTAATCTTCACAACCCAAAAGTTATGTCATTATATGCTTTCTCATAAAGTAAACCTGATTTCTAAAATCAACCTACTATAATATCTCATGACACAGTCGATGCTATCCTGACAATTGGCACAATGGTCCATGATTTTATCGCAGTTTGACATCACATTCATACCCCTTCGTGCGGTGAAAGGACAAGCACTCGCAATTTTTTAGCAGCACATCCACTTTCAGTGAACTCTCCGCTCAGTGATGATCTCCCCGATAAACAAATCATGAACTTAAGGGATGCAAAAATTCATCACTAGTAGATGTACTTTAATGGTGCATCTTCCTCTCAAAGAGGAGAAGAACTATAATCTACTCTCCAAAGTGAAGTAGGGTTAGGAATAGTCTTTCTAATGTAGACCGTGATATGATGAGGTTTTCATATCATCTATTAAATACTTGCACCAATAATGAAGCCAAATATGAGGATCTGATCACCGGTCTGAAGTTAGCCATCTCCCTATGCATTTAAACTATCAACATCTTTGGGGATTCACAACTAGTCATCAACCAGATTGTTGGGTCCTATAAGGTCCTGAAGCCCAAACTCCATCACTACCATAAGCATACCATAGAGTTGCTAGCCTGAATCCTAGAGGTCATAATATATAAGATCCCTCGAGAAGAAAATGCCATAACTAATGCCTTAGCCACGCTAACCAAAGAGTTGGCATGTCCGGAATATGAGCCCATATTAATAGAGGTCCAAAATAGACAAATCATGCCTCTTATTGATGTTGAACTCATCAACAAATACTCTCTTGAAGGGGAGATTGCCATTGCCAAAAAGGATGAAGAACTGGGTTGAAGGAAACCCTTCATTAATCACCTAAATAAAGGAAAACTACCTCAAGATAAATCTCAAGTACATCAAGTGAATCAAAGGGCACTCTTCTACACCCTCGTGGATGGAGTATTATACCGACGATCTTTTGATCATATGTGGTTACGTTGTTTAGATAAACATGAAGCCCATAAGATTATGATTGAGGTCCACTCAGGATTATGTGGAGCTCATCAATCCAGTCCCAAGATGAAAGCTAAAATAAAAAAACTTGGATATTACTGGGCAACGATGATCACAGATTGCATGGACATGACAAAGCATTGTCACCAATGCTAAGTACATAGATTGGTCCTACCCCAGTCACCCAACATTCTACAACCAACCTTGGCCTCATGGCCATTCAACTGTTGGGGCACTGACATAGTGGGTCTAAGTGATCCTCCTTCATTCAAGGGTCACCAGTTCATTCTAGTTGCTACATACTACTTCTCAAAGTGGGTGAAGGCAATTCCACTACGGGAAGTCAAAGCTCAGCATGTGCTCCAATTTTACAGGAACTATATCACGTATAGATTTGGGGTACCTCGCCAAATCATATTTGATAATAGAACCGCTTTCAAGAGCACCAAAATCAACAACTTCACCCAGAGACACAACATAGATTGAAAATATTCTACCATTTACTACCCATGTGTGAACAATTTAGTTGAGACCTTTAACAAAACTCTCATCCAAATACTCAAGAAGACACTCGACGCCAGCAAATGATATTGGCATGAGCAATTACTTGAAGCCTTATAAGCTTACCACACTATTTACTGAACTCTAACATAATCTAACCCATTCACATTGGTGTATGGGTCTGAAGCTATTCTACCATTAGAAATTCAACTCCCATCACTACAGATAGCTATGGGTAGCAAAATCATGGCCAAATAGAACACTACACTTCAATTAGAAGAACTCAAATGTTTAGAAGAAATACGCTTATGAGCATGTCAAAACCTTGAGTTATACAAAGAAAGGATGGTTCAAGCTCATAACAAGTTGGTCCAACCTGGAGCCTTTTGAATAGGAGAGCTTGTTGTTTTAGTTTAGACTTGTTCATTGTGTGATGGGAGGTGGGCAAGTTTGAACCTTCTTGGGAAGGCCCTTTAAAAAAAGGCTTACCAGTGGATCTTACCAACTCATAAATCATAAAGGTGAATGCGTGATGCTTCCGATTAATGGGTTTTATTTTTAAAAAAATACTATGCATAAATAATGTCCAAGACAATTTTCCATCAATAAAATTCCATTTTGATCAAACTTCTCTCCAAGTTGAAATGTTTCCAATTTACCAAATTCTTGATGTGTTTAGGGTAGGTGTAAGAGAACTCGAGCGGCATCCTATCCTTCATTAGCACATCATAAACACAAAATTACACACAAACACAAATCCAATTGCTTTTGGTTACTTCAAGCCAAGATAAGAACCTCAACGGCCCTCACTCAGTAGTTGCTCTAGGTTGGGCTTGATCTACTACTTAGCTAGTGTGTCTCCCCAATGGTCTTTCTAGCTTATGAGGATATGAGACCCCATGCTTTCTTCCTAGCTTGGCCATTACAAATCGATGAATGCCTTGTTAGTGTGGTTTGCCTTATTGCATGACAAATAAGCTATTGTGATGGCTGGCTTTGTTTAAGAAGATGTGACTCCCTGAGCTTTCATCTTGAACTAGCCATAGTGTACTGACTAGGTTCAAGTTTATATCTGATGATTAGGGTAAGACCCCTAATGGCTCTTCTTCTTCCTGACTACTTCAAGCTTGGGTTCAGTCCTTCTTTGTGACTCCCCACTTAGTAGTCGCACTAAGTCGAATAGTAGCTATCTAGCCAACGACAGACTATCCTAATGATCAATTCTGCTTAGGAAGATGTGAGTCCCTGATGCTTTCTTCCTCGATGACCTTAGGTTTATGTGTTCTTTGCCAATAGCAACAACCCACCGGTGGATATATCTTGCCAGGCAAATGTAAATCCCAATATTTTCCACTTGAGCTGGCCATCGTATACCTATAGGCTTTATATTTTAGGGATTAGGGCAAGACCCCCAAAGGAACCTTCCCTGTGGGCATTCTATTTAGATTACATCTTCACGACTGCATCTAGACATGACCTACATTACTGCTAAATTGGATAGTTCCCCTTTCTTAGTAGCCACCCCTGTAGTTGGAAGCTTTGTACTGTAGATGTATAGACCATCCCTTGAGCCAGTAAATTTGAGATAGGCCAATGCTCCCGTGTCTCCTTCTTAGTGTGACCCATCACAAACCAATAGGGTTCACGCTAAACAAATAAACAAATAAATAAACAAACCAACAAACAAAATAACATTTCTTGTGGATTAAGATAAGACCCTAAATGCACCTCTTCCCAAGTAGGCATCCTATCTTTTGGGCAATGTCAGCAAAATTCCTTATTAGAACCCCCTTGACTACTCTAGGTTGAGATAAACCCACAGAGACACGCACTTAGTAGTCACCCTAGGTCAAGTATGACTTGTTGTGCTATCAGTGGGTCACCCCAATGGCTGATTCTACTTTGGAAGATGTGAATCCCTGAGCTTTCTTCCTAGTATAGCTATTGCAAACCGATGGGCCACTCTTAGGTTGGATAGTCTACACTGTATGTCCAGTAGACTACCCCTTTAGATTGGTAAATCTAAGGAAGACCTAGGCTCACATAGTTTTTCTTTAGTGTGGTTCATCGCAAATTGATAGGATCCACACTCATTCAACAAATCAACATAAAATTGAAATCAAATCAAACCTAAACTCAAACCAAATCAATAAACAAAATCAAAATCAAAATGAATAATCAAACTCAAACCAAATCAATCAACTCAATCAAGTCAACATAGAACCCATGTTCAAATCAAAACAAGTCAGCATAATTCAGATAAATCAAACAAATTTAATCAAATCTCAATCCCTAATGGATTCCCATCTTTTTTATGCCCTTGGCATAAATCAATCTCTAATCGAACCAAATTCAAGTGCAATCCCTAATGGATCTCTCTTCGTATCCTTGACATGAGATCAATTCTCAACAAATTTAGTCGAATCCGATTAACTCTTCCATGCCCTCAGCATGAAGTGAATAGCATCGCATGAACACTGTAATTCCATTTACCTCTCCACTTAGGTATGGATGCTATCATTAGTGCTTATGATTTTCCTAGATGCTGTTGATCATCTCGGTCAATGCCAATACGTGTGGTGTGCCTGACACCACACCTATTAGGGTCCTTTGTTGACCTCACTTTGAGGACTCATCCTTTCGGTGTTGAATTAACCTCTGCATTTCCCTATCCATAGGACACTTTCAGTGACTGAGGGAACACTAAACCTAAGCTTAGAGACTTAGGAAGGCATACCTTAAGCTTAGGTTATACCCTAGGCCAAATAAGTTCTACCTATCTTATGGGCTAAACCAAAACTCATGCTTACCCACTCATCCAAAACCAACCCCAAGCCAAGGCGACCAACTTCAATTGAATTTTGTTTCATATCCAAGCTCCAAGCCAAGGTGACTTAGGTCTTAACCATATGGGTCAAATTGAGACAAACTCATCCAAACTAAGTCCAAATCCAACCAAACTTAGCATGACTCATCCTTTGGTCACCATGGGCTAGCCCAAGTGGACCCAACCCATGGTGAATATGGTTTTGGTCAAAAATCTCAAACCAACCCACCCAAATGGGACAAAATCTTTATTTGGAGCGGTTCACCTACTTCCCAAACTTTGGTAGCCATTTTTAACCCTTCTTGGACACTAGGACTACTGACTCAACTTGACCCAAGGCTATTAGGTTTAGCCTTGGGTCATGATAGGGTGAACTCACCCTTGGCTCCCCATTATTGGAGGAGGAGGAGGTACATGCTGTTTCCTCTACCTCTCAAGCATCTCCACCACTGGCGGTCCACTACCATCTCACCACCTACCCCGGTCGACATCAAAGGATTAACTAATCTCAGCCCTTGGTTTATTTGGGGAGGAGAGTATACTCATCCTCATCCATTCAAACTTCACATAGAGCTTTCACACAACATTCTGAGCAGTCCTAGAACCTTCCTCGAATCTCTCATGCTCTACATCATCGGCAAGACCAACCATCGATCAGAATCGAGAGCTCTATCTGCTCGACCTCGCCAAACTCAAATTAACTCTTCTCACACCTTTCCCTAGCTCTAGTGAGTTGAAACAAATCGATCTCTGATTGATTTAATCATTAGAAGGCATTCCAAGACTAACTCCGGTGAGCTTCACGATGGTGCTTGGAACATAGAGGAATCGTCAGGGAGGCAGCTCGAGATCTTCTCAGCAGGGCTTCATCTCTTCAAGACAAAGCTAACTCAGTCGACGGACTGCCGGTCTCTAGCTCCGGTGAGGTAAAAATATGCCAAACCATAGAAAATCCTCTAGTTGTTGGTCTTTTGTGAATAGAATTGTGATTGCATGTGATTTCAATCATATGATCTCCTTAGATCTCATCACCATGCATTTTAGAGTTAATCCGACATCCTATGAGCTCTAGCGAGCTTGGATCAAGTGACGAAAGGTGGACAATGTCTATCTTCTAGCACTCAGGAGATGACAGATCATCATCCATCCATTCTACATGATTAGAACCGACGACCATGATTTAATCTACTTGATTAAATTTAATCCATTAGGAACCATATGATTAATCTCCACCATCCGATCAGAGATCGAACGACGATGACAAAATCACATCCACCACCGCTGATTTAGCTACTGCATCGGATGTTTTTAATAACCTTCCTGTGGCGCCACATGGAAAGCATCGCCGCATTAGCTTCCACGTGGTGCTGATGGTTTAGGGGATTAATCAGTTGATTAAAATGTCATTAAATAGCTAGAAATTTAAAAATTCATAACTAATTGTAGAAAAATTCAAAAAATATAAATAAACCTATTTTGGAAAGGGTAAATAGAGGAAAATTTAATAAAAATGAAATTCATAATATTGGTTAATGAATAATGCTTAATTAAAATTTGAAGTTTAGGACAATTACCCTAATTAAGGCTTAATTACTAGGCCAATTGATCCCAAATTTGGTGAGTTTGTTTTATGGGATGTTCTTTGCCTTTCTTAATTTTCTTGGGATTTATTGACTATAGAATTTGGAGAATTTAAAATTTCAATCTTAATCACGTGCTTTAATCAATTTTATATTTATTAAAATTTCTAAATATTAAAAATTAAATGATTAATGATACTTGATCACTATTAATAGTGGGAATGATGATAAAAAAATTAGGACCTCTTTTTTAGTTATTTTCCTAATTACATTTCCATAGGTTAATTAATTAATACATGTGTTAATTAAGGATTAATTAAGTAATTTAATGGTAAAATTAAATAAAATTAAAATGATGGTTGGTTCAAATAATTCAAATTGAATCCATGGGTTCCCTTTATGTGTTTAATAACATAAAGATCTATAAGGAACTTATGGTTAACAGTGAAAAAATCATATAAGTACTTAATTTAGATTATTGTTTAATCTAATTAACTCTTAAGCATGAGCCTAATTGCATTGGGTGCCTTAGGAACATTGCAAATTTTAATTTCTCATGAGCATTGGCTAAGTAGTTAATTAAATTAAATAGGCTTAGAAAAGAGAAAATATATTATTTGCTTAATAATTTGAACTTAATCAATCCATAAAATTTACTTAATTATTTCTCTTTGAATACATTAAATAACTAATATGGGATGGGATAAAATAGCAAATATCATCTCTCCTCTTTAATTTTTAATAATTCAAATCCAAAATTCAACTTCATAACAACTTTGGTTAATTTTAAAGAATACAACTTAATTGTCCTTATGAATTAATGTGATTGAATGTATTATGTGACAAAGTTTAATCATTACTTCTCAATCATTATAAATTTGTATTCCATTTATATCATGTAACCCTATTTTCAAATAAAAGAATCAAGTGAATATGGTCATATATGTGTAATTTGTATGTGTTGAATTAATCATATTATATGGTGTGGCTATTATGACTAATAAATCTCAAATCACTTTCAAAATTATAAACTAATGATGAAGATTTAAATTGATAATTAGCTATAAATATTTTATATGATTTATATTTGCTTATAGTTTAAACATGTTAAAGGATTGTTCTATTTTTATGATTCATGTGTGTGTTTACATGTGTTTGAATATTAGTAAGTATATAGGCTAAATTTTTTGGGAATACGAGGCTTTAAGTAGCCCCAGGAGGTCTTAGATTACATCACTTATTTGGTTTAATAATGGCACGTACTTACTTAATTTCATTCATATGTATTCATGCATTAGATTTTGGATAGAGCTTTACTTTACATGAGTAAATAAATTTTCTAACATACAATCGTTTGCATGATTCTCATTCTTATGATAGTGTATACATTTATATGTATTTATGATGGCAAGTATATAGTCTAGACATTCTGAAACACGAGCCTGTAAGTAGCCCCTAGGAGGACTTAGATTACCTCATTTCGCTAGTTTAACAATGGCACGTACTTGCTTAAATCTCTAACACATGTGTATGTATACTTAACTAAGGAATGGAATCTCTCTTTTCTACTAAAAATATTTGCATTATCAATCATTCAAATGCGCCAAAAATACACATATCTATTTGTATGTTAAGTTCAATGCCATATGTATGTTATTAATGATGAAAAAGAATGATTGAATATTATCCATGTGATAGTAATTCAACCTCATTAATCTTAAGATGAATTTCACATTTTAATGGGAATCTTTAAGTTTAACCAAAATTTAGGATTAATAAAATATTTAATAAATCATTCACATGAAGAAACCAAAAATCTTAACAATATGCCTTTAGGAAATGACTTAAGGTCGGGATGAAGAGGGCCAAACCTCTTTCCTCTCTTAATAATAATTAGATGCTTAGTAAATACTAAGTGAAATTATATATATATATATATATATATATATATATATATATATATATATATATATATATATATATAAATCCACCAATCCTTTTAAAAAACTTGAAGTGAAACCTCCCCTCATGTTTAACTTGAAAATTCCAAACCTTAGGCAATCATAATTCTAAAGCCTAGCTAATATATATCACACTAAGCCTTAGCACACACATTAGAGTACTGAGTCATTTATTCTAGCTCTAAGTTAGGACAGTGTATCTTGTGATGTTGAATTATATTTTGTGATGTAATGTTATAGAGTAGATGTTAGGATTACTTATGCATGGACTTGGATGTTAGGCCGTTATTAGCTTAATGATATTTTTATAAGGGATTATGCTAAAGGGGCCGCTGAAATAATAAATAAATATAATTACTTTTACTTGCAGGTTGCTTATCCCCCTTTGTATAATTCATATTAAGACATATGAGCTTGGTTACCCATGTGCAAAGTGCAAAGTCCAAATTTATATAATATAACTGCTTGATTTAAATGCTTGTTTATCTAATATCTATTTTATAGATGTAATTAGATTTTAATTTTCATAAAAATGTAATTTTTTGCAAATAGGATTAGAGTGCTATGGAGTTTATGATGAGTAGTAGCTAGAATGCAAAGACCCGGGAGGCCCTGTGAAGCCTAGAGTAAAATAAAGAAAAAAGAGTGAATGAAAAGTAAAGAATGAAGACCTTATAACAATTATTTAGTTGTAAATATAATATTCTTTTGTAATCTAAGTTGTATAAGAGTAGAGCTCACTTTCTTTCTTTTTAGGGTGTACGGCATGTACCGCATACCTTTTATTCTTTTATGAAATTATGAATGTTTGATTGTCATGTTTAGCTTGACATATTTATCATAGGTTTCTTAAAGCTTGATGATTGAATGTGTGGCCTGGTTGAGGCATGCTCTTTATGATAAAATTAATTTTTTTATCCCCATTAAACAACTCATGATTAAATTTTAAAATACCTCATAACCTCAATTTAAAGCCTAGGTTTATAATCAAGATAATTAAATAATTTAGCAACCTCTTACCTGAATGATATATGTTACAACAATCATGCATATCATCTTATTTTGCTATTGAATAGGGAGGGTCTCCACTCTTGCATGATAAGGGAATGCTTGACCACATCCCTTGTAATGGAGAACACCTCCATCTGATGATTTTGCCAATAATATTATTCCATCATGTATATAGGTATAATTATCCCAAGGCTTAGTCTAAATGATCATGTCAAATGATATAAAGAATTGTAAAATTTTGCATTTAGTCTAATTCATGACTTCATGTCAATCATGATCTAGTCTCTTAGGGAGTGAGTTTAGGGCTCTAGTTCCCCCTAATAACGCTTAGCTTTGCACTTACATAAGACCAGCCTACATGGTTTTGGAGCATAGGAGGTGTTAACTGGCAACCACTCCAGGCGGTTGTAAGTCCAAAAGAGTCGGGATGAGTTTATCTTCTCTTGTGGAGGTAAACCACTAAGTCCCATTTTTTGATTAGAATTAGGAAGTGCTTTTAACTTGTGTTAAAGTATCATATTTTAGGATCCGAGGTTGCTTATTTCCTTTGGGCTACGATTAGAAGTTATCACCTCTTTAGCATTTTCAAAATGTTGTGTTGATGGATTATAAGGCCTGACATTCTAATAAAATTTCAATTCAAACAAAAATAAACTTTCTCTTTCAAACATATAAAGCCTCACTATAGGATAGACCAGAGTCCTCACTAAGCTTCTTAGTATCATGAGTGATCCCTACTTATCTGCCTTTAGAATCCAAAAATTAGTCTTCCAAATTGAACTTTTCCACTTGATTTTCAAAAGGCCTAATTATTTAATAGTCTTACTTTGAAGTATCTGAAGATATTGATTGACTATTTTAACCAAGAGTGTTCTTAGGAAATTCTTATTTTCTAATATGTAATTAATTATGGAAGCTTGCCTCCATAAGAAACTAAAGAACCTGGCATAAAATAAACTCTGATTTACCTTTCCATATAAAGTAGGGGAAATATCTCAGGTATAAATGAAGATCCATCTGCCTTAGGAGTCTTTATTAGGTGATTAGGTCCATTTTAGGGTGATACTTCTATCTTTTGAGATGGTATATCGTACATTAATGTCGTACCCAATCACTTCAATAAGTACCCCCTAAGATCTATATGGTGTCCACAATGAATCTAAATTAAAACACCACATGACTGTCATAATAAAAATTTTAAATGCTTCTTGCTTATGGTGCTACTTAAATTCCTAAGCATAATCCATTATGATAGGTGGGCTTGGTGACCCAAGATTGTTAAGCCCAAATGAATGAAATATAACTGCATGACTTGAATGTATGTTAAGGTAACCTTTGATTTGTAGATTTAGTTAGATTTTTATTTTAAAAAAATATAATTTTTATAATAGGCTTCAGATTAGAACTATGGGTTTTAAATGAGTAGTGGCTAGAAGGCTTAGACCTGGGAGGCCCTATGATGCCTAGAGTGCTTCAATCCATGAAGTGAAGATGATGATGAAGAATTGAAAACCCCTAAAGCATTATTTTCATTTATAAATAAATTATAATCCATGTTATATAAGGGTAGAGCTCGACTACCTAATTTCTTTTTTTTTTTGTGGAATACGAAGGTATTGGGCTCGAGTCCATGTTGTTTGATTGTTTACTTTGATTATGTAATAAAAATGGCATGCTTTTCATAAGTTTCTTATAGTTTGATTGTTTGTTATGTGGCATGAATGCGATAAGCTCTTTAGAAAACTAAATTTTCTATTTTGACTAAATAACTTTAATTAAATTTTAATAATTCAAAACCATTCCCTAAAGCCTAGGATTCTAATCAAAGAAATAAAAGATTTAGCAACTCCTTCATTGTATGGTTGAATATTATAACAACATGAATGCATATTATCTCCTCTCTTATAAATAGAGGGTCTCCACTCTTGCATAATAAAGGATAAAGCTTGACTTGTGATAGTAGTCACTTATAGTTGAGAACGCTCCTTCTCACTGATTTAGTCCACAACTTAATTTTATCATGCATGTAAGCGTAAGCCTTCCCAAGCCTAAGTCAAAATGGAATAAAACTTATAAATTTAGTTGCATTAGTTTAAGTCATAAATTTTCATATTAATCATGACCTAATCTCTTAGGGAGTGATTTTAAGAATTTATATTCATTTCTAATAAATAACAACCTAGCTATTTTATATTTACATAAGATAGGCCCACATGATTTTGAATCGTAAGAGGTGTTAGCTAGCAGCCACTCTAGGCGGTTATAAGTCTAAAATAATTAGGATTAGTTCACTCTCTCTAGTGAAATTAAACCAATATATCCCACTTTCTCAAGTATAATTAAGTGAGCTCTTAGCTTATGCTAGAGCACTCTAGATATATTTTTAGAGTCTACTTATTTCTTCTTTGTTATGAGTATAAATCCTCACCTCTTAGGTATTTTCACAATCTTGTATTGTTGGAATCTAATTCCTAACTTTCTAATAAAATATCAACTCAAATAAATATAATTTTGTTCCCCCAAAAATATAATGGCTCATTGTAAGATAGACATAAATGCTTACTAGGTTTTCTAGTATCATAAGTGTTTTCTACTCATTCTCCGTCAGAATAAATAAAGAATTCTTCCCATTTTGAGTACTCCTAATTAGTCTTCAATAATAACTAATTATTTGATTATAAATCTTTAAAATCTTTAAAGGCATTAGTTGACTACTTTAATCTAAAGTATTCTTAAGAAATCTCCATTTCCCAAGATATAATTAACTTTAAGGGCTTGCCTCTATAGGGAACTAAAGAACCCAACATAAAATAAACTCTATTTTACTTTATCCATGTAAAATTGAGGAAAGATATCTAGTATATATAGACCCATCTACTTTAGGAGTTCTTATTAGATGATTGAATTCATTATAGGGCGATATTTCTACTTTTCAAGGTAGTACATCATTTCTTGATGTCATACTTAATCATTTCAATAAGTACTTTTCAGATTTATGTGATGTCTCTATGACTCTAAATAAAAATGTAACTGTGCTCACTTTAATGGTAGAAGATTGTTCATAAGGTATGAAGCAAAAGTTTAATAATAGATTGTACAAAAAAATTAGAAAATAAAAATCCTAACAGACAATTATAAAGGTTAATATGTCTTTGCTAATTTAATGTAATGTAGCACGTCAAAGAAAAAAAGAAAAGAAGAGGATCTATCAGAAGATTCCAAGCCAGAAGACATGGCTTATGAGTCATCATATGTGCTTCATGTGTTGTAATTTATATTCAAAGATGTGTTTATCATGTTTAAATATTATATATGTGATGTGATCAAAATCATGTATTAGTATGTAATAATCATCTTAATGCCTAGGTGATGATCATCTGGTGCTAGAGTCATTGTACTTTGTGTTCAAAGACATAGTGGACAGCACGAAGGCACTGGATATTGGCACCTAAGTACTGCAAATCACTTGGTTTGATTTTTCAAAACTAATTGAGAGTTATTCTAGAGGGACACACCCATTAGGAGCCTAGTAATTTATATAAAATGTCTGTATTAGTAGAATGAAGATAGTTGATATTTTTTTATAAAATTTGAGTGAAAACTCTTAGTTGGAGCTTGGTGGTCAATCTTTCCAAGAGATTGGTGATCTCTTGCTATCGTTCCTTCAATGACTACTCCTAAAAAGATAGTTGCTATCTTTTTAGGATACATATTAACCAACATAATAATTTTTAAATAAAATTAAAGTTATGTGGCTTAATATGGTCTATATCAATTTTGATTGATTGAGAATTTAAGGTATATCACTCCTTTCATTTAAGATCATTAACAAGCTTTGAAAATCAAACTAAAAAGTAATTTTAAAATTTTTTACTTATTATACATATCTTTGAATTTTTAGAAATAAACATTTTGGTTATTTAAATTCATCTTTCTTGGCTATTATTTAACAATGCACCTTATATTGTCTCTTCTTAATTTGGTTCTATAGAAAATTAGGGCTATTCATCCATCTATTAGTGATAAGGCAAGACCTAGAGAGTGTCATGATAAGAGCTTGTGTTGGTTGATTATCTTAATTTTATGTATTTTCTTTTACACCTCTCTCACATGACCACATATATGTCATCTTGATTTTCTTCTCCTTCATTACTTTAGATGCATAGCCATCATAAGAGATAAAGGCACACAAATAATGAGAGGAGCTTTGTCCTTTTAACCTATGATATATACCTCTCATCCAATATCAATTCTATCTAAATCAATTTATCTTGTTATATTAACTTATCAATAAACTTAGGTTATAATATCATGTATTTGTAGAGCTTTAGTCTATGTACTCTATATTGTCAATGACAACAATACCTATCATATTAAACCTAATCTTTGTGGCTTTCTCCAGACTTTTCATCATATGGTCAGCTAAAATTTCCATCAATTGTTCCATTAAACCTAGTCAAAACCGACTTTCATTAATTTCCCACTTTTGACCATATTTTGAGTTTTTAAAAATATCTATAAAAGGCTACTATATATAATCTTACAACATTTCATTTTATAATTGGAAGGTTCTTTGAGAAAGTTATACCTCACACTTTCTTTACATGGGATACATTTAACATAATTGATGCTATCATTGCCATATTTTCTACTATTTTCCACTTACCAAATCCTTCTTATAGTTCAAATAATTTAAGTCTTAGTCAAGTGAGTAAAGTTATTTTGACTTTTGAATATCTTGAGTTAAACCTAAACAAACTCCTTACTAATCATTCTCCTTGCTCATTCTATCACATTGATCTTCAACATCACCAGCTAGGATAAGGCTTCTCTTGCCTCTCAACCTCTATCTCCATCCACATTTATGTGAGGTAACTTGTAAAGATTTCTCAAGTCATACATCAAATTAATCAGCATTGATATTGCATGATCCTCCATTTGACAAGCAATGAGCAGCCATCACATGATAAAAATTCATACTTGAATGAAGGTAATAATGATGATGATGATGATGATATGTATCTTTTTAAGTTTTTTTAAGACTTTGGTTGTTTTGGTGTTTATATTTTTAATTGATCAAAGTTATTAAATAAATTCAAAAAATTGCCACAAAATTTAAAGTGATGTATTATTGTGTTTAATACAACCATAAATTCTTTAAGAATTTTTTAATTTAATTTTTAATTATTAGAAATATTAATAATTGATTTATTAATTAAGGAATTATAGATTTTATGCCATGATATAAATGAACTTGAAATATATATATATATATATATATATATATATATATATATATATATATATATATATATATATATAAGTCACCCTACTTATCTATATTTATAACTCAACCACTTTCAATTTTAATTTTTTAAAATTGATGTTCAAATATTGAAATTCATAAAAAAAAACTCAACTCATATTTTTTATATTTGTAAAATATTCAATAATTTGATCATGACAAATACATATATTCAATAGCTTGAAAATAAAGAAGGTGGGGTAATTATAAATACATATGTATTAGATGAATGATTTATAAAAATCCCATATATATACGTACACCCACATTTTACTAGATAACAAAGAGATGTTTTTAGTGGTTATATTTAACTAAGATACATTAGTTGCTTTAAATTAATTTTATCATAGTTTAAATTTGTAATGGGACAAATATATACCTAACCCCATGTATATTATTAAATAATTTCTAAGTAGATTTATCTTTATTAAAATAAGAGAGGTTATTAACCAGAAGAGATCATATAGATAATATTTTGATGATAATAAATACAATAAGAAATTAGGTTTGATAGTTTCATTTAAGCTTATACATATAAATAAGTTGCATTATCCAAACCAATATTTAATATGTGAAGATTATTCCAAGGTTTATCAAAACTTCTATTTTTGTCTTTATATGTAAGACATGTTCATAAAAAAAATTGAATTAGGTTAGCAAGTGAGAAAAAAAATACTCGAGCTACCTAGAACCTAAAATGGTATTTTCATTTATTTTTATGTATTATTTTATTTAATAATTAATATAATTATTTTTAAAATACTTTAAAATATCAATTGAAGCATTGTCTAAATAAATAGTTGATAAAAAGTAAAAAAAAAAAAATTGAAAATATGAAATCTCTTAGTGTTCAACGTGTCTTCATTGATGTTTACAGGTTTTATAAACTTAATGGGTCTCCACAAATTCATTGGTCTTAGTCCATAACAAGAGAAATTTTAAGCAAATAAATTCTAATTATTAACGGGGCTTTGTGGAAGGTTACATGTCTTTATAAACCTCTTCAGAGGCCTCCTTGAAGTTTGTTGGATACTGATTAAATTATTTATAAAAAAATATAATTTGGTGGAAAAAATGTTTTAAGGTTTACTTTTTTACGAAAAATGGATTATTTGGCTTTGCAAATCCATGGAAAATAAACATATTCAAGATCATTAATTTATTTGATTCTTTAGTTAAATTTACATCATATGCCTTTATATAATGGTGTTGTGTTGAAATCCTAAGAAAGAGATGTTTAAAGAACCTTAACTGTAGCCACCAAAAAAAGTCTTTCTTTTCATTGCAAAATATTTTTAGTTTTTGGAGATTTTTTTTCTCAGAAAGAGAAAAGCTTGCAAGCAATTGTGTTTCAAATTTAATCTATAGTTATATATTCTCAACTCTTAACTAAAGATCCACCTATAAGATTATCTTGCATGTGTATTTCTTTTATACTAATCTTATTTTTTAATTAAATTAGTTTTATGAAAGGGGAGACAATACCTTTTGTGAATTACTTTTCTATTTATCTTGGTATTTGATGACTTAAGTTTACCTATTTTCTAGTGAGATAAAATAATTATTTTTGTTCATTTTTTATATTTACTTATTACTCTATCAAATGATTGCTCTTAACTATCTTCAAATCTCCCTCAACCACTTAAACCTCCTCTAAGATCAGTCACCACCCAAACCAACCTTCAAACCAACTCTAAAACCCTACTTACTGCTCTCAGCCAAACTATATACGACTAAAATTTAGTTTTGTTTCTTGCTCCTTAATACCCACTTAAATTTCGTCATATCTAACCATCTACTCCAAATCATAATTACACATTCTATGCAAACTCCCCACAAGGAGTTTCTTTATCATTTATCTTAACTAAACTTTTTTCCTTTAGAGTAGTCTCTCCAATAATCTTCAATTATCCAAATTTTGACAAGTTTTGAACAAGCCCCCCACTTATCTTACTAAGCTCTTAACCATTCCACAAAACTTCTAAGACCCATATCATGTGGAAAGTGGTTAATCAATTGGAATGATTAATTTGGTGGATGAGTGATGTAGGAAGAGAGTTACTTTTATGATATGAAGTAATTACACTGATAATTCTTAAATCCTCATAACAGAGTAATGATAATTGTACACTACTATTGAGCATATGCATAATATTACTAATTTAATGAAGTTGAAAAGATTCTAACTAAAGTTATATTTAACCACACTGGAGATCTAAATCTTATAAGTGCAAAAAAATAGTTAAAAAGCTATGAATGATCTAACCTGTTACAAATTTAAAATAACTAGTAGTGAAGCGGGGATAAGTTGAAGTCGACCTCTACAAACAGTTTGTCATTATGGGGATCTCGTTCCTTCCTTAGAAGTCATTATCTAAGGGTTGTAAGCTCACAAACTCAAGTAGTTTGTCAGTCGAGAGGAAAACACATAAAGAAAGAGTAAAAGAAACTTAAGAAGATAATTTTTATTCCAAAGCATTGTAGAAAGCAATACAAGAAATTCCCTATTTCTAGGATTGAGAGGGAGAGTTCAAAAATTCTCAAACTTAACTCCAAAATCAAACATATCACCATCATAACAATACCTACCACCACCTACTATCAAACCTATCACCCTTTCCATAACGACCCCAAATATCATACCAACCACCATGAAATCACTACATGGGCCATGACTTAAGAATTGCCCAATACATATAAGCCCAAAACATGATACAAAATATAAAAGCCCAATAATACATAACCTAAATTATAATATAAAAGCCTAATACATAAATTTAAGTTTTATGATGATGACGTCAATAATGATGATGATAATGCCCTACATCAGCACTCCCTGACTTTGATGGATTCCTATATGGAGAATGAAAATCTAGTTACTCTTGTAATAATTGTGGGTTCAGTTGATGTAACTTATCAAATGTAAGCCATAAATCTTCAAGTAGAGAAAGATATTTCCAACAAACTAGAAACCTTTAACTGCCTCCATCAGATGTGGTGATAATCTAGTCTTCTAAAATTTGATCTGGGCGATGTGATCTTAAGTGACGAGATGGTAATGGAATTCATGATGAATTGTTAACATGGATGTTAGAACAATTTGTAGAGAGAATAGTGTTATCCGTAGATTGCCCATGGTACAACATTAAATCTGACACATAAAATATTAAAGAAATTTCAACATCCATTGGAAGATTTATTTCATAAGCATTATCATTTATCTTCCTTATAATTTTATAAGGACCAAATCTCTTAAGAGTTAATTTCTTAGTAGTACTAATTAGAAATCACTCATGTTTAACTTTAACAAGAATCAAATTCCTATCATTAAGCTTTACATATCATCTATATGCATCAACATTAGTTTCATATTTATCATAACTCAAATTATTTTTTGTTGCATTTTTTAATGTAAATCATGCATACTTTGTGTGAATGAAGATGCAAATGCACAAGAATTATATGATAGAGGCAAATCAAAAAGATCAATTAATTTTCTTAAATCATAATCAATTACAACATGAAAAGGACTCATACTAGTTAACATATTAATTAAACTGTTATAAGGAAACTTTATAGTAGAAAGAACTAGATCCCAACTAGCAGTATGATCGATCACTAAGCACCTAAGTAAATTTTCTAAGCTTCTATTAATAACTTCAATTTGTCCAACTGTTTGAACGTGATAAGCCATATAAAATAGGAGTTTTGTGTTGAACCTTTTTTATAAAATTTTCTAAAAATTGCTCATAAATCTTACATCACGATCAGACATAATGGTCTTAGGAAGTTTATTTAAATGAACTATCTTACGAAGAAATTTAGTCGGTATATGTGAGTCATCTGATGTCTTATAATAATGAATAAGTGTTCCATTTTAGAAAATTGATCAGCAACTATTATGATAGAGTTAAAGCATTGTACAGTGCAGAGTAATCTTAAAATAAAGTTCATATTAAGATCTTCCCATGGTTTATAGGGAATTGGAAGGGTGTATATAAGCTAGAATTTTATTTTTTTTCTCTTTGCTACTTAACATGTATGACATTGAGCAATGATACTAGCAACATCTTTCTTAAAACTAGGCCAAAAGAACCTATCCTTCATTATGACTACTTTCTTATTATGACCAAAATAACCAAAGACATTGCTTGAATAATTTCCTCAGCAAGAAGATTTCAAAGTGATGAACTGAAATATATTTGTATAAAGAGATAGCCATCTCAAATTTAATAAATAGAACTAATAATTAGAGCATTATATTTCAAAGATTAAAAAATTTATCAGAAATCTTTATAATTAGGATAATCATTTTTAAATATTTTAAATCTAGGAACTTTCACACTCATGGTATTCAACAAGGGATGACCTTTTTGTTTAAGAATGTCTCTCTGGTGAAATATTTCTGCCTTCATCTATCTTTTTGAAGAGGATAAATGAAAACATAAATATACGCCTTTAGTGGGGATGCCAAGTAGATTTGTGGATGCTCTTATTAGGGTGATCGGGTATGACATTGAGGAGAGGTGTACTATCTCAAAAGATAGAAGTCGCCACCCTACAATGGACCTAATCACCTGAATAAAGACTTCTAAGGACTATGGGATTTCGTATGTACCAGAGATTCTTCCCCTACTTTACATGGAAAAGTAAAGTAGGGTTTAGTTTAAATCGGGTTTGTTAAGTTTCCTATGGAGGCAAGCCCCATAGTTAATTACATCTTAAGGAATGAGATTCCTTAAGAATACTCGATTAAGGTAAATGATCATTGTCTCCAAAGATTTCAAGGTAGGACTATCAATAAATTGGTTTATTTTGGAAGATGAAATGGGATTGATCAAGAGAGAGTTATTATCAAGCCAAATGAAGATAAGTAAGAGATGCTCACAATGCTAGGAAATCTAGCGAGCATCTCAAACTATCCTACGGTTGGGCTTTACATTTTTGAAATTGAATTTATTTGTTTGAGTTGATTTTAGAAATTTAGGGCTTATAATTCCATGATACAAGGTCATGGAAATGCCTAAGAGGTGAGGATTTATGCTCATGGCCCCAAAGGGAAATAGTAACCTCATAACCTAAATCTAGGGAGCTTTGGCGAGGGCCAAAAGCATGACCTAAATCTAAGGCAAAAATGATTATTTGGTTTACCTCCACAAAAGAGGATAAATCACCCAACTGTCAGACTTACAAGTACCTGAGGGTGGCCGCCAACTAACTCCTCCTACTATTTTAAAAAAATATATAGGCAAGTCAAATGCTTTTGCAAGATAGATAAGCTTGTTGTTTATTTATAAAGACACTAAGTCCTTAAACATACCCCTAAAGAGACTAGATAATGTAAGGTCATGAATTCATCACTTAAATCTAATGTAAATTTTTCAATTTTTTTATTTTTATTTTGGACAATCATTTGACTCAGGCTATAGGATTCTTTATGCATAATGCAAGAGAAACTAGATTATGGGCCAAAATCAGCAAGATAAGGGGTGTGTTTCCACCATGGCTCAAAGTCAAGCCAAATTCTTTGCAAAGGTGGAAGCCCTCCAATCAAGAGTGAAACAATATGCTTTTATGCATGATGTAAAAGAAAGTACATCTAGCTAAGGGTTACTAATTCTTTTATCTTGATTTTAACTTAGGCTTTATGAGGTTATGAGTTGTTTATTTTAATTTTGAGTTGATTAATTTGGTAAAAGATTTATTTTTCCTAAGAGCCTAATCATCATCCGTGTCATACATCAAGCAAGAAAGAAACTAGAAAATATGCCATCTTAATGCACAAGCTAAACAAAATATCAAACATTTTATAAAGCTAACAAAAGAATAAAGGCCATTTGTGGTTCACCACACAAACCCAAAAAATAAAAGAAGCTCTACTCTTATACCACCCAGATTATAAATGAATTAATTATAATTAAGCAAGAAATTCATGTTATGGGGGTCTTCATTTCTTCTTTCTTCTTTCTTCTTTTCTTTCCTTCTTTTGGATGGTTGGAATGTGGTTGCTCCAAAGACTTCACATGGTACATAAGATGAAATCTTATAACTAATGCTCATTCTAATTCCCCATAATAATCATTCCAAAATCCTAATTGCAAAAGTACATGAAAAGAAAAAATAAATCTAACTAACACTTGCAAAATAGGGATTAGCTAAATAAACCATACAAATCCCAAGCATGTATATTAGACTTAGCACCCCCACACATGGGTAACCAAGTCCACCTGGCCTACTAGATTATGCTTAGGGTATAAGCGCACAAAAGCATTTATATTTTTATTTATTACAATCCCCTGCACAATCCTAAAATAATGATTAGACTAAATCATCCTACCATTCATTCTAACATTCACCCTAACATCCATAAAAATATTACATCATAAAAAATAAAATAAACATCAAACCATGCACCTAACCTAAAGCTAGAAATGGTGACTTACCTAATGTGTGTGCATTTAAGATTTATGTGGTATGAGCTATGGCTTTAAGGTTTAGATTTTCTAAGTATGAAAATGTTCAACTTAGAGATGGATTTAAGTTATTTAGTTGTTTTGGGGTTAATTTTATTTTGTATTTTTGATTTGGTTTGTGAATCCTACAATTAATTACTAAATTGTAAAAAGAGGGAAAAGAGAAGAGAACTTCTCTTTCCTTCCCTACCCTAAGTAAATTCTAAAGTAGATTCATGTTTGATTTTGTTTAGAAAATGTCTTATTATGTATTTTAATTAATCCTAAGTTTACATTTTTCCTAAATAAACTAATTCAAAAAGAAAGGCATTTTAAGATTAGGTAAAGTGAATTAATGTCACAAAACACACATCACTTCTTTTCTTTCCCAACATGTAGAACATGCATAGGAATGAATCTTAAGCATATCTATACATACAAATGGAAATGTTTAGCTTTTATGATGAATGCTAAGAAATATTACTTAAGAAAATTTGAATGCTTTATGATGCATGATTTTCATTAAGTAGAAAAGGGTTATTCTTTTATCCTTTATTCATATGCACATGTATGTATGAAAGGCATAAGTGAGTAATTGCCATTGTTAGCACCAGGGTGTAAGGTAAAGACCTACTTAGTACTACTTAAAGCCTCACAACCTAGGTTGTCTAGACTAATATACCACTTTTCTTAAATACATATGCATGTAAAAAGAAATGAAAAAAAAAAAAAGATGCAAAGTTTATGTTTATTTTATTTTGGTTTGTTTATGCAATTTATAAAAGAGATCCTTCTTAAGTTATAACATGGAAGAGGATAAGAGTAGATTTTAAATAAGTGTTATATTCTTTTAAAAGAACTATACACTTTGCAATTCTTATTCAAATCCATCTTAAGAGGAAACAAAGGAAGCAAACATAAGACATTTTTTATATTCACATGCAAGCTTATAAATAAAGTATAAGTAGCATCCCTTTAATTTTTGATATTTGATTTATAAGTTTTGAAAATAATTTTGAATTTAACAGTGATAATAGCCATTCATATTTTTTACTTTAGCCAACCCATGCAATTTGACATAAAAAATATTTCATTTTTTTATTTTTAAAAAGGATGGATGCATGAGTTTCATATGACATACACATTTAACATGCTATGAAAGAAATAAAGTGATGAAAGTAAATTCATTCACCCTAATTAATTCCTAAGACAATCCTTATGAAATAAGAAAGTTTAAAGTGAATCAAAGTTTGTTTAATGTGATTTTGTTTTGAATTTGTTTTATGTTTGATTTAAAATGTGAAAGAATGTTTGATGGTCCTAACCCATTTCCATATGTGAGTTAATTTAGTTTGTTCTTAGATCATTAGGTGATTTTATATTTTTTAGTTAAGGTATGAATTAAGTGTGTTAATTACCCTTACCTATACCACCTTAGCATACTTAACCAAATAATTATGAGCCAATGATTGACATAAAACCATATAAAGGAATTTAAATTAGCAATGCACCTAAAAAAGAAAAGGCCTAATGCAATTGGCTCATGATTAATGATTAATTGCTAAGGGTTTAATTTAAGTACTTTCATAACCCCACACATGTGAGTTGGATTTTGATTTCTTAATGTACTTATTATGAACACCCAAGCACCTACCAAGATGAATTAGTTAAGTTTTGGAAGGTTTTAGAAAATTAATTAGGTAGGTAATTAGTGGATTAATCATTAATTAAATTTGGATTAAAAAGAAAGAGGGGGTTTTCTTAAGGAAAATATCTCCAAATTATTCCCTAAACCTCTTTTTCATTTAAACAAACCTTAATTAACTCAATCAAGGGATTAAACCATTGATTACACATTTAATTAGGCTTAATTACATTAGGAGAGTAATTAGGAATGAATCCATCAATTACCTAAATTAAAATATTAATAAATCCCAAGAAAATTAGGAGAGGCAAAAGTAATCCCACTAAATACACACAAGAAGTTTGAGATTAATTAATGGAATAATCAAAGAGTAATTAAATTACACATTCTAATAAAACCCAAATTTAGAGAATAAATATTATTCAAAATCCATCAAAAAATTAATTTTATAATATTCTACATTCAATTATCTTCATATGCAATTTATTTCATTTTTTTATTTTTTCTACACTTAGATATGAATATTTGAAGATTTCTTTGATTAATTAGTAATTAATCTTAATAAATCATGCTTAGCGCCATGTGGATGACGCCAATGGCCCATGTCACGACGGAGAGGCTATTAAAGTTGTCACATCTTAGCGGTGGCATACATGCTTTCTCACCGTCCACATGATCTGATGGCTTGGGATTAAGCCCCATTCTAAGGGTTAAAATAATGGATCTACAAGTCTTAATCATGGCCGTCCATCTAAAATGCGTGGATGGATGACCCATGATTTATCTCTAATCTTTCCTCATGAGATAGCAAGCCCATCTTCTAGGGAAGATTGAGCTCATTGAGCTTGATTGAATCAAATTCAACCCACACCATCACCATGCAAGGGAGATCACATCTCTAAACCTCATGGGATGAGACTTCATTTCACAAAGAATGCACTATGTCTAATTAATCTTAATGACATACCTGCTGGAGGCTATCAGGGACCTCAAGTAGCTTCGCCAATGAGATGAAGCCTTGTTGAAGTTTTGAGTCCTTAAGATTGAATGGATCTTCCTAAAGGCCAAGTTTCCCTTCAATTGAGCTCAACCTTGATCAAAAGCAATCTTCCCTTACTTGGAGAACTTGTATGAAGCTTGGGGTGAGTTTGATTTGATCCTCAAGGGTGCCTGAGGGGGGAATTGACTGTTTTGAGTATTGGATGAGATGGAATTCAAGTGGAGCTCATTTTACCCAAGAAAATTGAGAAATGAAATTCCAATTCATTAGGAAGCTGGGAGATTGAATGGTTTGCTCATGATTGGAGTTGGTTTGATATGATTTGCTCATGTTGACCCATTTAGGTCAAAATGGGTCAAGTTTATCAATTGGTCAAATTGGGTCAAACCAAGGGTTGTCAAGTTCATATGACCATTTGAAATATGTTAATCATTGGTTTTGGTTAATTTGATTTATATTTCAATTTGGTTCATTTGGTTTCATTTAGGTCAAATGGGTCAAGTTGACCAATTTAACCCATTTGACCTATTTAGGTTAGGTCATGGTTTGGTTTATATTTGGTTGATCATTTGAAATGGATTGGTATCTTTATTTCCACTCAATTTGGATTAGATTTGGATTTGACTCAATTTGACCCTTTAGGTCAAGTTGGGTTCAAGGTCAATTGGGCTAGGTTGGGTCTAGTTGGCCAATTGGGGGCTTTGGTCAAGTTCAACAAGTGATTTGGAATGAACTTGATCCATTGGTTTCAATCAATTTCTCTTAGATCAAGTTTTGACACATTTTGACATTTTAGGTCAAGTTGGGTCAACTTGGGTCAAATGGCCAATTAAGCTAGGTTAAGCTGAAATGATGACTTGATCAAGTACAAACATTGTTCATGAATGAGTTTTGATTGGTTTCAATCAATTTGTCCTATGGATTTTGGCTAGTTTAGTTTCATTTTGGCTAAGTGTTGACTTGGTCAACCCTTAGGTTTGACTTGTTTGACCCAATTTGAGTGATTGATCATCTTATGATGATTGTTGCTCACAATGAGGCTTAGGTGGGCTTAGTTCAATCCAATTTGGGTAGGATTAAAATTTGGCTCAAAAGGGTACTTTAGGTCACTTTGGGTCAAGTGAGCTTAAGTGGGTCAAATAGCTTGGTTAAAACTTGATTTAGTTTGATTGAAATATAAATTCATTTGCAAGTGTTTTGAAGTGAAATGGGTTTTGATCCACTTGATAATTTCAAGTTCAAAGGGTGAACATGAGTTTAACTTGGGTTTGATTTATAAATTGAGTTTTGGTTTGGTGATTGAAGTTTGTGTTTATATTGGAATTATAGGTTGATTGATTCATGAATCAAGGTTTGGCTTGATTTGAAATTTTTGGCTAAGTTCAAGATTTTGACTTGAAGGCTTTGATTTTGATTAAATTTGAGTTTGATTTTGATTAGTTTAGTTGTTTTGAATTTATATTTCATTTATATATGTGAATATAAATGAGAATATAAATGGGTTATGAGAAAATCAAGATTTGAAGTTGATTTGAATTGATTTTCCTAAGAGAGAATCAAAGGCTTAGAAGATTTTTGGAATTTGATTTGATTTTGGGTTTGGTTTTAATTGATTTGAATTTATATTTCATTTATATATGAATATAAATGAGAATATAAATGGGTTATGAGAAAATTGAATTTGAATTGATTTGATTTGATTTAGGCTAAGTTCAAGAGAGAATCAAAGGACTTAGAAAGATTTTTGGAATTTGAATTTTGGATTTAGTTTGATTGATTTGAATTTATATTTCATTTATATATGTGAATATAAATGAGAATATAAATGGGTTGTGAGAAAATTTCTGAATTTTAAGATTTGATTTGATTTAGGCTAAGTCCATGAGAGGGAATCAAAGGACTTGGGAAATATTTTGAACTTGGAATTTCAATCATGAGCTTCAATCATTATCATGGGTTTCAATCATGGAATTGATTTGATTTGGAGAAATCAATGTTGGAATTGATTTAAGTTTGACTTGGAAGGAAGTGAGAATTTGGTTCAAGCTATAGGGTAAGCAAGTTTTCCTAACACCCCTAAGGCATGACCTATTCCTAGGGCTAACTTTTCTAAGTCTCTAGGTCAAGGTTGAGTGTCCACCTAATCACTAGATGTGTCTTAAGACTAAGGATCTCTTAAAGTCTAAGAGAAGTCATATGTCTAAGATGGAGGGGCTGAGAGCTCATCTAAAAATGAGGTCAACAAAGGGTGCCCAATGGTGGTGTGATGACAAGAACACCGCACATAGGTGTTGACCAAATGATCAACAAAATGATCATACAAGCACTAAAAGAAATGATCTACTAACCCAAGGTGTAGAAGGAATTGAGCTTAGTGCAATGTGACTCTACTTATGTCAAGGACATAGAGAGGGAAGGAGGAATCCACTAGGATAGAGTATGTGAACCTTCCACTGGGAAACAGTTCAAGTCATCCAGGGGATGAAAGGTTTGATTTGATTCTCACGGGGAGAAAAATTGTTGATTTAATTTGTTTTGTGTTTGTTTTGACTCCATGGATGATGAACTTTGAAGTTCAAGTCATCCATGGGATTGATGGATTAGAATTTGATTAGAAAGATTTGCATCTCACTGAGGAGAAGCAAAAAATTTTGATTTAAATTGATTGATTATTTTTTATTGTTTGAATTTGTTTCAGATTTTTAATTTTGGATTTGGGATGAACCCTGTTGGTTTGCGATGGATCACACTGAGTAAGAGCCATGGGGGCTTAAATCTAACTCAGATTTACCAATCTAAAGGGGTAGTCTACTAACCATGTAGTAGGACTAATTGACCAAAGGGATGCCTTTCGATGTACAATAGTTGTACTAGGAAGAAAGCATAGTGGACTTACATCCTCCAAAGTAGGGACCAATTGCCTGAATGACCCATTGGCAAGGAAACGGATCGAACCCAACCTAGGGCTAACTATTGAGTGAATGCCTCTAGGGGACTTAGATAAACTCAAAGATAGTCAAGATTAATCTCATTTTTAATTTATTTTGATAGATTCTATTAGTTTATGATGGATCACATTAAGAAGGAGATATGGAGGCCTAGACCTAACTCAGACTTACTAATCCAAAGGGAGTAGTCTACCAACCACAAGGTAAGACAATCCAACCAAAGGGATGCCTTCGTGTCAGTTAGAAGAAAGTGGGACTCACATCTTCCAAAATAAGGAACCACAGGGTGATCTCTGGCAATAAATCAACTCACCTAGGGCTGACTATTGAGTGAATGCCACTTGGGGACTTAAATCAGCTCAAAGATAGTCAAAAATTAATTTCATTATTTTAGTTTATTTTGATGGATTCCATCGGTTTGCAATGGATCACACTGAGAAGGAGCTTATATCGCCTCTAGACCTATCTCAAATTTATCAACCAAAGGGAGTAGCTTTTCGGCCGATGAGAGAACTATCCAATCAATGGAGTGCCCTTCGATTCGTAATGATCAATTCAAGGGAAGAAAGCTCGGACTCACATCTTCCACTACAAAAGACCACCGGGTGATCGGGCAATAAATCAAACCCGACCTAGTCGCTCATCGGTTATGACATAGTCATGCTAGAAAGAATGCATCATAGTCTTACATCTTCCAAAGTGGAATGTCTGTCGGGGTAACCTGCTTGTGGAAAATAGATTGAACCTGACCTAAGGGCACTACGAGTGAGTACCCACCTGGGATTTATCTCAACTCGTAGTCGAATTCCTATAGGAGTTCTACCGCTCTAAAGATAGATGCCGCTTGGGAAAAGGGGCCCTTTGGGGCTTGAATTCTAATCCAAGAAAATTAATTTATTTATTTAGTTTGTTTTATGTGGACCTATTTGTGAGGGATCAAAGAGAAGGAGCTTATATCACCTAGACCTATCTCAAATTTACAAACCAAGGAGAATATGCATCCGTGAACAAATTCTCCAACCATAGGGGTGGCTACTAGAAAGGGGACTGTCCAATCCAAGAGTAACCCGGTAGTCTAAATGGGGTCACAAAGGATGTGATCCAAATAGAATGCTCGTAGGGAGAGGGGCCACTAAGGGCTTAATCCAAAACCTTGGAGAAGATGACATGGCTAGTCATATATCAAATAGGTATTCGGTGGCCAACTCAAGGAGAAAGCATGGGGACTCACATCTGCCAAGAGTGGTGTATCCACCGGTGAGTCACTATCGATAGAACATCAACCAACCTAAGGTGCCCGTTTGCAATAATCGATAGAAGAAAGCTGGGACTCACATCCTCCCATATAGAAACCGATTGTGGGATAGTCTATCTTGCTTGACAGTGCCATCCGACCTAGGTGACTATTAAGTGAATGCCTAGGACTTATATCAACTCAAATTTAGTCAAGTGGAAAGGAGCCTCTAGGGGACTTATCCTAAACCTCACATATACTCGACCTAGTTATGATGATTAGAAGAAAGCTCGGGACTCACATCTTCTAAACAAAATCAACATGAGGTAGCTTATTGGGCAAGGAAGTCTACCATACTAACAAGGTGCTCATTGGTTTGCAATGGTCAAGTTAGGAAGAAAGTGGGACTCACATCTTCCAAATGACCACTGGGTGACATACTAACGAGGTAGCATGTAGACCGAGCTAATGAGTGAGTGCCAGGGCTTGTTCCCACATCAAAATAGCAGATAAAAAGATGTGTTTGTTTTTGTGCTTTGTGTTAAAGAGAATAGGATGCCTCTTAGCTTCTCTTCCACCTACCTAAAACATGCTGGGGAATTTGATGAAATGGTGCCATGGGTGACAACCGGGATTCCCTACTAAGAAAGGATGTCACTCGAGTTCTCTCACACCTAACTCAGCTGTACTAATCAAAATATGATGCCTCTTGGGTTCTCTACACCTATTCTAATTTGAGATTGTGTTTGTGCAGAGGGATAGGATGGCTCTTGGGGACTCTTACACCTAACTCAGACATGTCATGGCAGATTTGTAAGACAAATAATGCTTCAAAAGAAGAGAGGATTTTGATGAAATGGAATAAGATTTTTGTTCTTTTATTGATAATTATTTTCAAATATATTTTATGGGTAATATTTCTTCAAATAGAGCCCATTAATTGGAAGCATCAGGTGTTCCCCTTTACAATCAATAAGTGATAAGATCCTCCTTGGTAGGCCTTCTATGAGGGGCCTCCCAAGTGGGTTCAAACTTGCCTCCCATCTTTGATGGGCAACAATTGGTCTCTTAGGACTAACACAAGCTCTCCTACTTGGAAAGACCTGGTGACCAACTTGTGAGCTTGAATCATTTTGGCCTTGTACAACCAAGGTTCTGATGCTCGTAGTGACTCTCCTCCAAACCTTCGAGCTCTTCTAACCGCAACTTTGCATTCTGATCTTGCTACCCAATGCTATCCTTAGTGATGGGAGTTGAACTTCTAAAGGAACTGGACCCATACACTAAGGAAAATGGTAGAAGTTGGAGTTTGGTATGTGGTAGTAGCCCAAAGGCTTCAACCAACTGCTCATTCCATTACCGCTTGTTGTCAAAAGTCTTCTTAGTATTTGGATGAGAGTTTTATTGAATGCTTCTAAGCCATTTCTCAAGTAGATGGTGGAGTATCCAATCTATACCTTCTAGAAAGTTGATCTTGGTGCTTTTGAATGCAAGTACCATTATCGATATAATTCAAGGCACCCCAAACCTATATATGATATGGTTCTAAAAAAAGCACATGTCGAGTTGTGACCTCCGAGTGGGATTGCTTCACCCACTTGGAAAAGTAGTCGGTGGCTAAGATGAACCGATGACCCTTGGAAGAAGGAGGATCAATCGACATAATGTCGCCCAACACTCAAATGGCCATGAGGCCAATGTAGGGTGTAGAATGTTGGGTGGTTGATGTAAGACCACACCGTACCTACATGGCATCTCCTAGCTACCATATGTTATAATCATCGAAGGTAATCCTAGTCTCTTGATCTTCTTCATCTTGACGATTGATGCACTCGCATAGACCTGAATGTACTCGTTATAATGCCATGCTTCATGTTTATCTAAACAACGTAACCACATTTGATCAAAGGATCCGTGGTGCCATCAACAGAGCATAGAGAGCTCTCTATTTCACGATGATGTGACTTTTCTTGAGGTAGTTTCTGTTCAAATAGTCTATGAATGGTTGCCTAATCCAGCCTCCTTCTCCTTATAGGCAATGAAACCTCCCCTTCAAGAGAAAGTCTCGATGAGTTCAACATCAATAAGGGATATGACTTGTCTATTTTGGACCCTTATTGAATGGACTCATCTTCCTGACATGCCAATTCTTTTGGCAAGTTTGGCCAAAGCATCTATTATGTTCTCGCCGGGGAACCTTGTAGATGGTGACTCGTGGATTTGGGCCAACAAACTTCATGGTACTCATGGTAATGATGAATCTTTGGTTTGAGAACCTTGTAGGACTCGATAATTTGATTGATGACCAACTAAGAATCCCCAAAGATGTTGATGCTCTTGACACACATTATGATAGCTAACTCTAGACAATCAAAAAAGCCTCATACTACCTTCATTGTTGGTGCAGGTTGGAAAAGATAGTATGAGAATCTCATCACATCATGTAAAGTTAGAGAGAACTATTCCTACCGCCTTTCCGAAGAGTAGATCGTGGTGCTTCCCTTTATGAAAAGAAGTTGCACCATCAAAATACATCTCCATCGGGCTGTCAACCTCCCTAAGTTCATGATTTGTTCATCGGAGATCATCACTAAGCGAGAATCAACAGAAGTGGGTGTGCTAAGAAATTTAGTGCTTATCCTTTACCACAGGTATGAATGTGATATCAAACGCAAGAGAATCATGGACCATCACACCAAATGTCGATAGAATTGGCCATGTCATGAGATAGGTGGATTGGTTCGAAATCAACTTATGAGAAAGCATATAGTGCCATAGCTTTTGAGCAAAGATCAAAGCTAGGCAATATTTCTCAATAGGTGGATAGTTCTTCAGGAATCGACGATGGTCGAGGTAGTAGAGAGCACTCTCCTTCCCTTCATCGTTGGTTTGGGCCAACAGAGCACCGAGAGAGTCATCCAATGCAGAAGTGTAGAGGATGAGTGGCCTGCCCAGGATAGGGGTTGCTAGAACTAGCGACTTCACCAAATACTGCTTGATATCTTCAAAGGCATGACACTATCATCCCACTTGAACTTGGCATCCTTTTGACAAGTGCGAGAATGGCTTGCATCTCCGATAGGTTGGAAATAAAGCATCTTAGATATGCCAACCATCCTTGAAAGATCTGAGTTGAGTTAAACTCTGAGGTGGCATTTCTAAGATAGCTTTGATCTTTCTAGATCTATTTCTATTCCCCAATGTCGACAACAAACCCAAGGAATTTCGAAGCTACCCAAATGCACACTTGTGGGATTCATTTTGAGGTTATATTATCTTAACCATTCAAAACTACTCAAGTCAAAGAGATGGTCTTCCTTTTCTCTCTTGACTACTAGATCATCAACATAGCACTCAACCGATGATGGATGAGTTCATTGAAGATCCGAGTCATGGCCCTGGTATATAGCAACATTTTTAAGGCCAAGGCATGACTCTATAACAATAGATTCGATCGGGTTCAAAAAAAGTAGTGTTTCATCCTCGGGCCATCTTGATTTGGTTATAGCATGACCCATCCATGAAGGAGAATACTGCATGAGATGAGGCGATGTCCACCATTAATTCTAGTATAGGAAGAGGAAACTCATCCTTAGGACATGCCTTGTTTTAAGTCCCTGAAATCGATGCATATGCAAATTTGGCCATTCTTCTTCTTAACTGGGATGACACAAGCAACTGTAGGGTATTTTTCTTCCCGATGAAACCAACATCGATTAGTTTTGACTAAAATGACCTGTTCGATTTCTAATCGCATGCCTAGAGCTTGCTTGATAGGGTTAGCTAGATCTATTGCTAGTTTGTGGATGCTATGTCGGAGATAATCCAGCATCTTCATAACTCCATGCAAAGTCCCTTAAACTCACCAATAGCCTAACTAAGTCATTGGTTTCTTCTTCATTCAACAAACGAATTGATGTATGTCGGTGATTTTCTTCCGAGGTTGATTTCTTTAAGCTTGTCAATTATTGAATGGATCTCCTCTTCAAATTCTAGCGCATCTTTGATTTGAGATCATCTGATCATCTAAGGTTTCTAAACACACATTCTCATAAGAGTTGGTTTGGTGTGAAAAGAACCTATCGACTCGTGATGGTTGGTGATAACAAGCGAATAATCATCATCGATTGGACCAATCTACTAAATCCTAGTCTCATCTTGATGCATCCTCTGTGTTGTTCCATAGCTTTCAAGTACTTTGACGTGCTTAGACCATGTATAAGGAATCAAACCCTTTCAAGATTAAGAACACAAGGCGAATTACAATCAAAAGGCAATTCCACTAATTCTTTATATGAATTCTCCTCAAGTTCTACATCAACTTCAGGACTTGAGGATGATGATCCCAAAAAGAATCTCTTCATATCCTGGAAGACTTAGGGCTTCCTTAACTACTAAACCTTCAACTTTTGAGATGAAAGTGAGGTTAGAGCTAAGGTTCTAACGCCTGATAGTTTCACATACATTTGATTTAAATACTTTGCTTTTATCTGAGGCGCCTTCATCATCATGTCAAGTGTCACCTCCAATGAAACCCCCGAGAGGGGGGTACTAATCACATTAGACTCATCCTCGAGCTGGATTCCAAGTCTATGTGAATAGTAGGGTCTATGAAATGAACATAACCCTGTGATGGCCAAACCAGGTCTTCCCTGAACCGCCTCTTTTCTCCGCTAGTGGAGGTTGAGTCATCCTACCCACATGTCCATATGATGGAATGAATGTGTGGTGGAATGTGATATGTGGCTCTATTTCTTCTTCAATTTCCCTTTTTTGTTCACTTGGATTTTCATTTTTTTCTTTTCTTTTTCTTCATTTTCTTTTTCTTTTGAATTTGAATTTTGTCCAAGTTCATGAGAAAGGGTGTTTTGAGGAAGATAGTAGGTCGCATCCTCATATATCTCAACCTCTCTAACTGAAAATGGCTTTTCATCTCCTTTAACACAATACTCAATCCCATCCTTCTGAACTTGATGCACTAATGGAGGGAGGATGGAATCATCTTATTCTAATGTATCCAAGGCCTACTGAGAAAAATAGTGAATGAAGTATTCAAATCAATGATAAAACTTAGCTTCAGCCTTCCGCCACCTATCTCCAAAGGTAACACTATGGAACCTAAAGCCCCTTGTTCATTGAATCCTCTCAACATCATCCGATCTCCTTGAGTGTGGAGATGTCGATCCTCAAATAAGTAAAGGTCTTTAGACTCATAATGTTCACGATGCACCCGATTGAAGATGAGAACTCGCAAGTCTAAATCTCCCATGTCAACTAATGTAGAGAGTTGTGCTCCATGTCCCCAAAGAAGGTCTTCATCTGAAAGTGATCCCTGAGCTTCTGTGTGCCTCCTCACCAATAGTGGTTAACGAAGCTAAGCATATCTCGATCAAGGAGAGCCTTGATTAATGATTCCCTCATCTCTTTGGATAAGATAAGGGCATCGTATATGCTTAGCTTAGATGGCAACTTTCTTAGGTGAGAGAGGACATTGTAGTCCACCTTGGGCTGATCCTCCACAAGCATATCCAAGGGTGGAGCATCCTATGGAGGGGCTTCTTGATCCTCTGAACCAATGACTTGTTTTCCTCTATCTTGAGGTGCTCCTAGAGGTAGAACCTTGCCACTATGGAGGTTGACTTGGTGATCTCTTGTGGTAATGGAAGATTCTACCACATGTGCTCACCTAAGCTTCTCTATGGGACCCTCAATCAAAATGATGATTCCATCTCAAGAGGAAAACCCATAGTATTCGTGGGAAAATCAACTCAATCTAAAAAAGAGGAAGATCAAAATTATTATAGTTGTTTAGACTTGAAGAGTTATCATTAGAATAGATTTAGATAACCCATCAAAAGTGACATGTATATAATTCTAGCTTTATTCTTCAATTTCTTGGATTTGATAGGAGGTACAAAGTAGAAATCAAGTAAAGTAAGAGGGTGAGGGATTTGATGCCCTCATCATCATACAAGATGTCTACTAGTAGAAGAAGAAGAAGCTGAAAGAATGGTGGACTGAGGTGACTCTGGTGGTGGCTACTGCTATCGGGCTCATGCGCTACTATTGCGAGCTCCCCTTTCTCGAGTTGGCTCTAACAACTTGCAAACCTTCCTTGATGTTGGAGGTTTGAGGCTCAAGCACCAAGAAGGAAAGTTTCTTGATCTTCAATAATTTCTTAGGTTTTGGATAAGGATATCCCAACCTTCTTTGGTTTTGAAGGATCAAGTATCCCCAAGGATTACCCTAATGGAACTGGATGATGTTGTTCCACAAGGTATTCCTTCGATGACTATAGCATCATCTTGAAGCTATGTTCAAGCCACCCTTAAATGTGAAGCAATCTTCCAAAACATGACCAAGATACATGGGTAGGGGTAAAAGTTAGATCATGCTTTTGCCCACTTCTCCTCTAGGTTCGGTAGTAAAAATCATTCTTTAAGAGATTCTTAAAGATCTTCCCGATTACCTCCCTCTTAAATGAATAAGGCTTGTTAAGTTTATCCAAAAGAGTAGGTAACCATAGCCACCGGTGCTGCATGTGTTCCATACACTAATGATGTGGATGGGGAGAAGGCGGTGTAGGTTATGAAGGCTACTGTGCAAGCTAGTCTCCTCATTGATTAATTTCTCGAAAATTTTGATGGTGAAACCTTTGGGCATGAAGGAGACCAAACCATGGATATACTTAAGCAAGAATCTCATGGCATGCTTTCAAAGATGGTTCACATTTCATACTCAAATTATGCCATCTGAGAATGTAATCAATGAGGGACTCACCGATTTTATGTTGAGCCACAATGAGAGCCAACATTAACCCTTTTGTGAAGCTCCAACAAACCTCTTGATAAAGAGTTGCTCCAACTCAAAGAAAGTCTTCACCGAACTATTGGAAAGTTCATCAATCAAATGCTATACCCGCTAAGCTACTGACCAAGAGATGGAAGATTAAAGCATCACTGCCACCAACATTGCAACAACTAGCTCTAAAATATGCAATGTGTTACCTGGTTTCACCATCAAAACTCTTGAAAAAGGTGGCACAAAACCTTAGGATATTGGATTGCATCAAATTCCTGGTAGGTCTACCCTTTGGAACGATGATCCTCCTGGCTTGAGCCAATGCTTCCTTCCCGCTCAACCATGCTTGATATCTTGTATGGAGGTACTATCCACTACCTTCCTATACATGCTGGTGCTACCTTGCTCTGTTGGAGGTAAAGTCTTGGATGGGTCCAAGACATGCACCAACTCGTCGATGGTCTAGCTATAGTAGGATGGACTATCGGCTTATTTGCAAGATAGTTGCAACAAATCTTTAAGCCTCTTCTCCATCCTATCTATTTTTTTCATCTTTCTGCTTTATCTTGAGGTGTTGGGTTGAGTAGGTTGTGTCTTCTGCTCACCTCAACACCTTCCATAGTCTGCTTCTCTAAGGAGGATCCTGGTATCTACCATGCAAACCCCCTGAAGTCTCCCAATAAATCATCTTCATTGGGATCAAAGTGATCTTCTCTCATCGACTCATATCCTAGATCTCTTCTTCTCCATGAAATAATGAGCTACTATATCATCTAGAGAATCTATCGAACCATAAATGACTTTGATGGTGGGGATCATCATCATGTACCGGTGAGGCACCCACCTCCCCTACTGGAGAATCAACCCTATGAGGGCTATACTGCTTGGAAGAAATATGCTCCTAATTATCACTAAATGGGTGACACTAGGAGGCTCTATCATCATAGTGCAATAGCTTCACCTCTCCCTCAACTACGCAACCATCTCTATGTCTGGTGGTGGTGGTGAAGGGACACTATGCTTGAGGTCTCCATTCCTTCTTCACCACTACAAGGAAGTCAGAGAGCTCACCTGCCACAGAGTGGTGTAGATGGATGGGATCTCTCCATAGCCGATCACCAATGGTCCTCTCTCCCATGTGGCCTTCATGGCCTTTGGTGGAAGAGATGGGAACATGGATGAGATGGATGGGGGCAGAGTGGTGGTGGAGACACCACCGACTCTCTGAATAGAGCTCTCTATGATGGGTCCCCTGAACAAAATACAGATGATCGATGCGTAGCAATCGAAAAATCAATGAGTGAGGACGAATACTAAACCTCCTCCTCAATATGAACGAGGTGTGGGCCTCTAGCCCTCTCTAAGATGCTTCCCCACACTGTGGGGGATAATAGATCTTAAATCAAACTGAGCCCTAGACTCGTGATCATCCAGAGCTCCACCAACCGGTGGCAAACCTGAGCCGGAGGTGAAGCAAATCCTCCTAGCATCCTCTCTCTACGTGAGAGAGATGGAATGGGTTCGTAACCAAGGGAAACCAAATGGGCAACTCCTCAACAATGATCAGTTACCTCCATCTCTAATAATCGTGTGGTACCATTATCATGCGTCCTTTGGTCTTGGTGGGGCAAGTAGAGTAAGAACTAGACCCAACCTAGGGAGACAATCTGGGATCAGGGAGCCTTCCCTTGAAGGTGCTGAGTGGGTGCTAGCCCTAATGGGCAAAGACGGGAACCATGGGTGCAGCAGAACCCATTAACTAATGGGAACTACCACCCTTCCTTTAGGAGGGAATCGAATGAAAGATGTCATCAATGACGCTCTCGCCACACTATGCTCCTACTAACAAATCATGAGGGTGCCCTCACATGTAATCCCCCTCAAAACCTCATCCAAAGTGAATGAGGTGGGCATAATGAGGGAAGGCCCCATCTAGGCCATCCATCCCATGGGGAAAGGTAAACACATACTTGGTGCCATTACACCAATTGAATCAGAACTAAAACTGAACAAACAAAAGTCGCAATGTTGAAAATAAACTTGAATGACTTTGATTTTAAATTTTTTGAACCAACATCTTGAAAGTGTTAAGTGTTCAAATGATTTAGAATAGATTTTGAGATTTGATTGGAAAGAGGAATTTTTGATGTAGAATCCATTTTCAACAAATTTGGATATGTTGAAAATGAGTTCAAATATTTTTGAAGAGATGCTTCCATAGTTCATATTTGAATTTGAATTTTTTTGATTTGAGGACCCTTTATTTAACAAATTTGGGTATGTTAAAGTAAAGGGTCAATTTGTTTTGATTTAAGATTTTGAATCTACACTTAGCAAATTTGGTGAGGTATTTGAAAATAATTTCTTCTTTTTCTTTTATTTGCTTTATTTTGTGAATCATTTGTGATTTGAAAATGGAATTCATTTAGCAAGTTTGGGTATGCTAAATGAGGAATCCATGTGTGTTTTATTTTGATTTTGAAAATAGAATTCTTAGCAAATTTGAGTATGCTAAGAAAATCCAATGTGTTTTTTTTTTTTGATTTTGATTTTAAAAAATAGGATCCTTAGCAAATTTGGGTATGCTAAGAAATCTTAAATGTTTTCTTTTGTTTTGATTTTGATTGAAAATGGAGACTTCACTTTAGCAAATATGGTATGCTAAAATGAAGTTCCAATGTATTTTTAATTTTGAAATGGAAATTTCATTTAGCAAATTTGAGTATGCTAAATGAAATTCCAAAATGTGTTTCAAATTTTTGTTTTGATTTTGTTTTGAAAATGGAGACTTCACTTTTAGCAAATATGGTATGCTAAAATGAAGTTCCAAAAGTTTTTTGTTTTGATTTTTGTTTTGAAAATGGACTTCATTTTAAATGTGGTATGCTAAAATGAAGTTCCAATGTGTTTTGAGATTTTGTGAAATGGAGATTCAATAAATTTGGTATGCTAAATGAAGTTCCAAAAATGTGTTTCAAATTTTATGTTTTGATTTTGTTTTGAAAGAAGATTTCCATTTAATAAATTTGGGTATGTAAGATGGAAACCAATTATGTTCATTTTAAAGATGTATTTTTTTGTGTGTTTTATTGCTTTTGAAAGAGAAAATTCCAACCTAATCATATATGGAATATGTTAGTGGTATTTCAAAATAATGTCATTTTATTTGAATGAAATTTCCATTCAATAAATTTGGGTATATATTGAATGGAGATATTCATATGTGCTTTTGAAAGTTTATTTTGATTTTATTAAAAAAAGTCCATTCAATAAAATGTGTATATTGAATGAAGGTTCATATGTGCTTTTGAAATTTTTTTTTTTATTTTTTGAAATGAACCTCTTATCAATAAATGAATATATGAATGGGTATTCAAATGTTTATATGTGAATTTTGAAATGTGAAATCTAAAATGAATTTTGAGTGGATTTATTTATTTTCTTAAAGAAATCCTTAACAATGATGTTAATGGAAAGGATCTTAAATTTTTTTTTTTTTAAAAAATTTGAATTTTATTTTTAAAAAATGAGGTCTACCAAAATGAAAGGAAGAAGTTCATTTGTGCTTTTAAGGAAAATGAAAGATAGTGCTTTTAAAAAACAAATCTATAATTAAATCATTTTAACAAATAGAACTTTACAAAAAATGAGAGAGATTCTAAAATTTCTGTGAAATATTTTCTCCTTCATCTATCCTTTTGAAATGGATAAATGAAAATAGAAATATACGCCTTTAGTTGGGATGCCATGTTGATCTGTATATGTTCTTATTAAGGTGATCAGGTATGACATTGAGGAGAGGTGTACTATCTCAAAAGATATAAGTCGCCACTCCACAATGGACCTAATCACCTGAATAAGGACTCCTAAGGACTATGGGTCTTCGATGTACCAGATTCTTCCCTACTTTACATGAAAAGTAAAGTAGTTTATTTTAAATTGTTAAGTTCTATGGAGGCAAGCCCATAGTTAATTACATCTAAGGAATGAGATTCTTAAGAATACTCTCATTAAGGTAAATGATCATTATCTCCAAAGATTTCAAAGGTAGACTATCAATAAATTGGTTTATTTTGGAAAGTCAAATGGGATTGATCAAGAGGAGAGTTCTTATCAAAGCCAAATGAAATAAGTAGGATGCTAGATGCTAGAAGCCTAGTAAGCATCCCAAACTATCCTATGGTTGGGCTTTACATTTTGAAATTGAATTATTTGTTTGAGTTGAATTTTATTAGAAATTTAGGCTTATAATTCCATGATAAGGTCATGAAAATGCCTAAGAGGTGAGGATTTATGCTCAGCCAAGGAAAGTAGAAACTCTGAACCTAAATCTAGAGCTTTGGTGAGGGCCAAAAGCATGACCTAAATCTAAGGCAAAAATGGGTATTTGGTTTACCTCCACAAGAGAGGATAAACCACCCAACTATTGGACTTACAACGCTGGGTGGCACCAACTAACTCCTATGATTTTAAATATGTAGGCAAGTCATATGTTTATGCAAGATAGCTAAGGTTGTTATTTATTTAGAAAGAGACTAAGTCCTTAAACACACCCTAAAGAGACTAGATCATGTAGGGCATGAATTCATGACTTAAATCTAATGCAAATTTTCATATATTTTATTTTCATTTTGGACAATCATTTGACTGTGCTATAGGATTCATTTATGCCTAATGCATGAGAAATTAGATTATGGGCCAAAATCGCAAGATAAGGAGGTGTGTTTCCACCATGGTCAAGCCAATTCTCAAAAAGGTGGAAGCCCTCCAATCAAGAGTGAAATAATATGCTTTTATGCATGATGTTAGAAAGAAAGTACATCAGCCAAGGGGTTACTAATTCTTTTATCTTGATTTTAACTTAGGCTTTAGTGAGGTTATGAGTTTATTTAATTTTGAGTTGATTAATTTGGTAGAAGATTTATTTTTCCTAAGAGCCTAATCATCATCCAGCCATACATCAAGCAAGGAAGAAACTAGAAAAATATCAACATTTTATTTATAAAGCTAAGCAAAAGAATAAAAGGATATTTGTGGTCGGCACCACCGCAAAAATAAATTGGGTAGTTGAGCTCTACCCTTATACAACCCGGATTATAAATGAATTAATTACAATTAAGCAAGGGATTCATGTTAGGGGGTCTTCATTCTTTCTTTTCTTCTTTCTTCTTTTCTTCTCTTCCTTCTTTTGATGGTTGGAATGTGGTTTCCAAGCTTTCACATGGTACATAAGATGAAAATCTTATGACCAATGCTCATCCTAATCCCCCATAACAATCATTCCAAAATCCTAATTACAAAAGTACATGAAAAGGAAAAGTAAATCTAACTAACACAAAATAGAGATTAGCTAAACAAACCATACAAATCCCAAGCATGTATATTGGACTTAGCACCCCACACATGGGTAACCAAGTCCACCTAGCCTATTGGATTATGCTTAGGGTATAAGCACCGCAAAAAAAGCATTTATATTTTTATTATTACCTTAAGCACAATCCCTATAGAAATAATGATTAGACTAAATCATCCTACCATTCATTCAATGCATATTCACCCTAATATCTAGACTAAAATATTACATCACAAAATAAGAGAAAATAAGAAATCATGCAACACCCTAACCTAAAGCTAGAAATGATGACATAGTCTAATGTGTGTCATTTAAGGTTTATGTGGTATGTTGAGCTATGGCCTTAAGATTTAGATTTCCTAAGTATGAAAATATTCACCATCGAGGATGGTTTCAATTAAAGTTATTTAGTTGTTTTTTGGCTAATTTTATTTTGTATTTTTTATTTGGTTTTGGTGAATCATACAATTAATTACAAAGTTGTAAACAGAGGGAAAAGGGAAGAGAACTTCTCTTTCCTTCCCTACCCTAAGTAAATTCTAAAGTAGATTCATGTTTGATTTTTTTTAGCGAATGTATTATTATGTCTTTTAATTAA
>CM038215.1:37999290-38087027 GCA_021442155.1 Cymbidium sinense
ATGTATTTTATTTATGATTTTAGAAAAAAAAATACTCTATCTTAGCATTCCATATATTAATAAGTTATGCTTGGGAAGGTAATAGTGCTATTTTGTTTGCCATTAAATTGTCTCAAATGTCTAATAAACAAAAAATAGTGCTATTTTTTTTCTTCACTATTGTTCAATGCAACCACTATCCTTTTTTTTCATTGAATGGTACATGGTATGAATGATTCAACAAACAAGAAATAATTTGATTTAGTTTGTCTAGATAGCAAAGATTTTTATTTTAGTTCAAGGATGTAAGTAATAATATGCCCCGAGCCAAGATTTGGTCCAAGCATGGTTTAATAGTTTATGGATAAAAGTATGGTTTTCAATATAGTGAATAATCGTATCCATGATATTAAACTCAAATTGAGTCATGCAGTAATAAGTTACTAATTATGTTGGGGGTAATATTAATCTTATTTCTAGCCTTTGGAATGATATAATGATGAATCATGTGTTAGTAACATACGCATTATAAAGGCAACTAATTAGTGTTATAACTAACAAGGTAAGGATGAATTTCTTAGAGTAATATTTATATTCAACTAGTTAGAAGAAAGATCAGATAGAATGTGAGTGATGAGGATGTCGCAACGAATATGGAGAAAGAGATGCACCACTGATCTTCAAATCACCAAAGTGGAAGGAAATACTCCACGGATCTTCCACTCACTGAAGTGGAAGAGAAATGAAGAAGTTCTACTCACCAAAGTAGAATGGTAGCGACACTGAATCTTCCAAACAGTTGACCACCAAGCTCCAACCAATGAATTTTCACTCAAAATTTCACACACAAAAGTCAAATGTCCCTTTCTTAGGTAGAATAGTTCGATTTAATGCTACAATACTCCAAGAGATGTATCCCTTGGGGAGAAAACTATCAAAAATTGAGAAAAAGAATCATAACCTTTGTTTCATAGCACAATGGCACCATAAACTAGCACCGTGACAACACAATCTAGCCCCAAACGCTTGTTTCTCTATCCCTAAACACTAATAATCATGAAGCTCGCTAAACCCACATTTATGAAATTAAACACATGAAATCACATGTTTTAACCACAACCTAATATAACACTTACACATGATTAAATACACCCATTACTACATAATACAATACATGAAACATAAATTCACACATAAAGTCTACTAAAAGTCCTATTGAGTTCAAGCTTTGATTTGTGACCTTATCATAGATCCTTTCCTCCTTTGATGTGCTACATCAACTCCCTTGAGCCTCAAAGAACTATTCTACGAAGAGCTATGATTCTGATGGCCTTCAAGAAGTTTGGGGATAAGCTCAATCATTCTTCTAAAGTCATCTATGTATCCTCACTTGGCTTGTCTTTCCACCTTACTAAGTACCTCTGGTTAGTATTATCATCTATGAGTGTCTTAGCTATAATGATGTTCTTCAGCTCAAATAATGTTGACTAAATGGTACATGTAAATAACTTTTATCTCCACATGTAAAAGTATCATACTGCAAATTTAAAGATTAGGTAACTCCTTTAAAAGAAATTAGATCTTCCATAATAAAAATAGGGTTAATAAATATGTGAGGGGGCAATTCAAGAACATAAGCATTAGTAACAAGTTTCTTAATAATTTTAAATGACCCACGTACTCTCACTTGTAATTTTTTATATTTGGTGAAAGAAATTCTCTCATGGTGAATACAAACCAATACATAATCTCTCATATTCTTAATACTTTTATTATCTCAACATACGTATCTTGTATTTCTAAATGTTTCTTTATGTCTTCATAAAGGCTATGAAAATTTTATGCAAATGTATATGCTAAATCAAAAAATGTATGAGAATGTGTATTAGATAAGTCAATAAGCATTTTATGGTTATATCCATAAACTATCTCAAAAGGTGATTTATGGGTTGTTCTAGAAAAGGAACTATTGCATGTAAATTTAGATGTATGTAATATTAAATTCAAGTTCAAATTCCTTAGTAGATTTTCTAATGTCTTATTGACTACTTTCAATTTGTCCATTGATTTAAAGAATGAAATACATATGAGAATTTTAATTGTGTTCATATTAGTTTCCATAAGGTTTTCAAAAATAGGATATAAATTTAACGCCTCTAGGGGGGGACACCATAGATGTAGATGGAGATATTTATTAAAGTGATCAATATTAAGGTATGATGCACTATCTCAAAAGATAGAGGCATCACACTTCAATGGACTTAATCACCTAATAAGGACTCCTAAAGCATGATGGATCTTTGAATATACCATAGATTTTTTTTCTTTGCTTTACATGGATGAATAAAATAGGGTTTATATTAAATCGGATTCTAAAGTTCCTATGGAGGCAAGCCTCTATAGTTAATTACACCTTAAGGAATGAAATTCCTAAGCATACTCTAGATTAAAGTAGAAAATTATCATCTCTAAAGATTTAAAGGTTAGATTATCAAAGGATTGGTTACGGTTGGAAAATCAATTGGGAAAGTTCAAGGAGAAGACTTATTTTTGGAATCCAAAGGGAGGGAGTAGGAATACTCATGATAAGAAGCTGTGAGCATTCCAATTTATCCTATAATTGGGCTTTATATATTTAAAAGTGAAGAGATTTATTTATTTGAGTTGAATTTTATTAGATTGATAGAGCTTATAATCCATCAACATAAGATTGTGAAAATGCCTAAGAGGTGAGGATTTATACTAGTAGCACGAAGATAATAACTACCTTGGATCCTAATTCTAGGGAGCTTTAGTATGAGCTAAAGCATGACCTAAATCTAAATGACAAATGGACATAAGGGTTTACCTCCACAAGAGAGAATAAATCATCCGACTTCTAGACTTACAACCATTTGGAGTGGCGGCTAGCTAACTCCTTCTATGATTTTAAAACCATGTAATATGATCTTATGAATTGCAAGATAGCTAGGATACTTATTTAATTGGAAAGAGACTAAAGTCCTAAACCCACTTTCTAAGAGACTAGATCATGAGTGGTATGAACATATAACTTATCTGATATAAAATCCTTTTCAAATTTTATTTCATTTTTAACACATCATTTTGACAAAGGCTTTAAGATTTCTTATGCTTAAATGCATGATAAAAATAGATTATGGGCCAAATCAACTAGAAGAAGTTCTCCACCACAAGGGATGCCCTCATAGGTCAAGCATTCCCATGCAAGGATGGAGATCCTTCATATTTAAGAGATAAAGAATATGCATGCATGATGTGAAATATACAACAATATAGATAAGGGGTTACTAAATCTTTTAATTATCTTATTTAATGCCTAGGCTTTATGGTGAAGTTATGAGTGATCAGTTGGGTAGAAAAATTAATTTTATCTTAAGAGCCTACCATATTCATGCCACACATTAAAGCGTTAATCATAAGAAACTATGAAAAGCATGCCATCATAATGCAAAATTTAAACATAACATCAATCAATTTTATAAACTAATATGAAAGAATAAAAGGTCGGTGAGGTCGGGTTTCACCATACAACTTGAAAAGAGAAAAGATGGGTAGCCGAGCTCTACCCTTATACAATCAAGTATATGAAAGAATAATTATAATTTTATTAGAAGCTATGGGGGCTTCCATCTTTACTCCTTCTTTGATTTATAAGTTCTTGTTTCAAAGGCATCTTAGGGCACCCTAGAACAAAGCCTTCTCGCCACTGCTCATCTTAATTCTCCATAACACTAATCCTAATTCTTATTACAAAAATTACATTTGTATAGGGAAAGTAAATCTAACTACACCTAAAAAATAGAGGTTATCTAAACACATATACAAACTCAAGTAGTTATATGTATAATTTGGACTTAGCATCCTACACATGGGTAACCATGCATACCTTTCCTAACTTGAATTATGCTTAGCGGTTTAAGCAACCTACAAAAAGAGCATTTATAATTATTTTTAGGCAACCCCTTAAGCACAATCCCATGCAGAAAATAACACTAGGCTAATAATGACCTAATATCCAGTCTACAAAATATACACCCTAACATCCAATTTAAAATAATACATCATAAAATAAAATATACACCACACATACACCGTCCTAACTTAAGACTAGAAGTGGTGACTTAGTTCTAAGGTGTGAAGGCTTAGTGCGGTATGTCTTACTAGGTGTTAGAGTTATGATTTTCTAAGTTATGAAGATTTAATTTAGCATAAAAGGTTGGTTTCTCTTCAATTTATTTAGTTGATTTAAGAATTTTAATTAATATTTTATTTTGTTTCACATGATTTACACTTAGCATCTAAGTGTTATAAAGAGAAGAAAGAGGATTGTCCTCTTTCATCCCTACATTAAGCCATTTTATAAAGCACATTAATTTGATTTAGTTCTCTTTAGTGAATGTCTTATTAAAAGATTTTTTAATTAATTCTAAGTTTAGGTTAACTTTAAATGGTTCAATTCAATATGAAAGGCATCTTTGGAATAATTTAATTGAATTACTATCTTATAAAGTATACTAAGTCATTTTTTCATCACATGTAACATGCATATGATTTAATACATAGCATATCTATACATGCAATATATTTTAGCACACTTAAATGATGATGAAAGTGTATGTTTGGAATTTATATTTATATTTTTTGTTGAATTATATGGACATTTAAATTAAAACTCTATCCAAATTCTAATATTAAATGATGGAATCACATAAGGGCGTGTCATTGTTAACCAGAGAAGTGAGGTAATCAAATGACCTCCTTTAGCACTAAAGCCTCGTATTCCTAATGTCAGACTATATACTTATTAATATTTCAAGCCTATGTAAATCTATACATGGATAAGGAAAAGAGAGCACTAATTTATATACATATATCACATATGCTAGTGACTTAGGTGAATGTAAATGCATGTATTTTTGATAACAAAAGGGGATCTTCATCCTTTAATTAAGCATGCCTATACATTTATAAAAGATGTAAGCACGCACGTGTCATTATTAAACTAGGAAGTGAGGTAATCAAATGACCCCTTGAGGCTAACTAAAGTCTCGTATTCCCGAGATGTCCAAAATATATACTTGTTATCTTAAATACATATGAATGTATACACAACTAATAGGATGAGAATCATGAAAAGATTGTATTTTTCTTAATTAAATGATATAGTCATATGAATTAAAGTTTTGTCCAAATTCTAATATCAAAATACATAAGATTGAAATCAAATGAGTATGTGTCGTTGTTACACCAGGGAAGTGAGGTAATCAAATGACCTCTTGGGGCTAGCTAAAGCCTCGATTGAGATGTCTGACTATATACCTATTATTGTTCAAACTCATGTAAATATATATATATATATATATATATATATATATATATATATATATATATATATATATATATATGAATTATAAGAAAGAGAGCCTTATTTAATATGCTTAAGCTATAAATACATGCAATTCTGATGTATATTCATAACTATCAACACTTTAAGTACTATAATCAATTTATAAGCTTTGAAAAATAGTTTTGAATTTATTAGTGATAATAGCCACACAAATATTTAATTAAGCCAACACATGCAAGCTTTCATAAAGGAAATTCATTTGATTTTATTTAAATTTGAAAATATGAATGTATGAAATCAAATGACATATAACATTTAATATGATTGGATAGGAATAAATAAATATAAACATATGGTTTCATTCAATCAAATTATTTTCTAAAGACAATCATATCAAATAAAACCATTTAAAGTAAACCAAAGCACTTTTAATACCATTTTCAATTTCATGTTTTGATTTGATTTAAGAATATGAGAAAAATGTTTGCTGATCCTAACCCATTCCCTTGTTTGTTAATTAATCTAGTTCAATGAAATGTAATTAAGTTGATTTTATGAGTTAATTAGATTGTAATATGCATTAAGTATATTAATTAACCCTTTCCTATGTCACCTTAATATAATTATCCAAACAATTATGAACCAACATCATATGCACATGAATTAAAATTAATGAGAAATGATCCTTAGGAATAAAAGGGCTAGTAATTGGCTCACAATGGTTAAAGTTAAGAAATTTAATTAAGTACTCTTATGATTTCTCCATACATGTGAGTTAACCATAATTTCCTTAAACTACTATAGGTTATTAAACACCTAAATATCTATCCATGATCTAATTAATTAAAATATAAAATGATTTAGGCTTAGTTAATTAATTAATTAATTAAACCTTTAATTAATCCCAAATTAATTAACCTCTCTTTAAATGACATGGACTTAGAAAAGATTAGGAAAGGGTCTTAAAACCATTCTCCTTGCCATTTACTATCAATGATTAGCAAACTTACTTAATTATTTCTCTACTGCTTGAGAGGCTAATTAATTAGACTAATTAAGGGAGTGATTAAGGCTTATATAGTTAATTATCTAAATTAACTAAACAATAAATCCCAAGAAAATTATGAGAGGTAGAAGTCATTGCATTAAACTAACCCACAAATTTTGAGATTAATTACCTAAATAATTAAGGAGTAATTAAGATAATTAAGTTTTTAATTAAACCTAAATTAAGTCTTAATTATTATTCAAAATTAGTTGGGATTAATTTTAAATGATTTTCCTCTGAAATACCTTTAAAATAAATGTTTATTTGCATTTTTATGATTTTCCTATGATTTATTATGAATTTTGGAAGTTTTAGTGTTTAAAAATTAATAAACCTTAATTCTATCGGTGCCACGTGTTCTACTGATGCGACACACTTTCCATGTGGCACTATGAAATTGGAAATTTAAAATCTTCCGTCGCGGCGTCTACGTGGCAGTGAAGGACACGCTTTCTCATCCGCGTCTGATCTAAGATTCACGACTGCAATTAATCCCATGGATTAATAGGATTAAATCAGATAATTCTATCAGATCTAATCACAATCGTCCATTTCAATCACGTAGTACGGATGATGCGTGATCTATCATTGATCGAGCAATGGGAGACTAGCACTGTCTATCTTCTTTCACTCGAATCGAGCTCACCCGAGTTCAGATCGATCGGAGATCCATCCCACACCTTCACACAAAGGATCCAAAGAGATCCAACAGCTTTGATTGTGTGAAATGCAAGTTTTCTTCATAAAAAACTAACTAATTTTTGCCAAAAGCTTAGTTTTAAAAGCATACCTCACTGAAACTCAAGACCGACAGTGCAAATGATTAAGGAAGCTTCGCCTAGTGGAGACGAAGCCAATTAAGAGAGCTTTGATTCCTCAGTCTCTAAAGACCAAGGTCCATCGATTTGGAGCTCGGCCTTGATCGAATTCCTACCTTCGGTGGTTGGGAAGCTTGGAAGATGATTCATTCTTGCTCAATAAGGCCTAGGGAAGGTGTGTGCAAGGTTAATTTAGACCGTGAAGGTTTGAGTGATTTGGGTTGGAGGAGGATGCCCTACTTTAGGACAAATGGGAATGGAGTTTTTTATCGTGGAATGAGCTTAGAAGCTTGGGAAATGGCTCTGGTGGCTCATCTTGGGTAGTCTAAGAATGCTCTAGTGTTATTTTGAGTTGGAATGAGGTGTACCCCTCCTCTGATCAAATTTTGGCTTCTAGTGGACATCCAACCACCTCAGAGGGTCGTGGGTGGCATGGAGAAGATGAACTAACTCGGTTTGAGTGGGCGAAGGTTTGGAAGTGGCTACCAAGAGGATAGTGGTCATCCTATGCAAGCTAATAGCTATAATGGGGAAGGTGAGGTGAGTTCACCTCCCATTGATCATGGCCAACCCAACCACCCCTTGGGTCAAGTTAAGCAGTGTCCTTAGTGCCTAGGTGAACTATTGGGAGAGTGTTAAGTGGCTAAGGAATGAAAATGACCACTTACATAGGTGATTTGTCTCATGTGATACCCTTAACCCAAGGGTATAAGAATCATTTGGTATTCGATTTGATTTAGGTAGATTTGAAATGAGTTAAAAGTGGGTTAGCCCAAATTTCAGGTGATTTGGTTTGGCTTAGAAGCAAAATGGGTCAAGTTAGGTTAAACAATAAGGTCAAATTGGTCAAGTTCATATGATCATTTGGAATGTGTTGGTGTCATTAGTTTTGTTTAGTTTGACTTAGATTTAATTTTGACTCATTTGAGTTCATTTGGGTCAAATTGATCAAGTTGACCAATTTGACCAAATTAGTCAAATTGACTAGGGTTAGGTATTAGTTTAGGTTTGGTTAACCAATTGAAGATGATTGTAGGCTTTGGTTTGAATTAATTTAGATTTGGTTAAGGCTTAGACCAAATTGATCCTTTAGGTAAATTTGGGCTAAAATCAATTTTCAAGCTTTGGTCATGTTCAACATTTAATTTGGAATGAACTTGAGTCATTGGTTACAATCAATTTTATTAATATCTTGATTTGACCTTGTTGACCTCACTTTTGGAGTGAGCTCTTAACCTCCTCTTCTTAGACTTAGGACTCTTCTAGACACTAAGTTAATCATAAGAATCTAGTGAAAGTGAATACCTAACCCAAGCTAGAGACTTAGAAGTATTAATCATAAGATTAGGCTGCCTTGGTTTAAGAAAATTACCTATCCCATAGCCAAACCCAATCTAGATACAATTTCAAATTAAACCTGACTCAATTCTCAAACCAAATCACAAATTCAAATTCAAATTCAAATCTGATTTCAAAATTTGACTCCAAATATTGAAACCCAAAATCAAATTCCAATCCTAAAACTCCTTCCTACATATATGAACCACATTCATAAGCAAAGCCAAAACTCTTAAATCAAATCAAACTCAATTGATCTTTTATGAATCAATTATTCTTCATTTATATTCACAAATATAAATGAAATCAAATTCAAAATCAAAAACTATATTGAAAATCAAATCCAAACTTAATCTAAACCCGTTAAGCCAATTCTTTGGACTTAGCCAAATTCTATCCAGATCAGGTCAAAACTAATGAATTTTCTCTTAAATCAATCATTCATTCAATGATCTACCCAAATATAAATGAAAACTACAATCATCAAATCAAATCAAAACCAACCCAAGTCAAACCCAACTTTGACTTGAAAATTTCAAAAGTCAAAATCTCTTAGACTCCAAATTGATTGTCGTTGAATTTATATTTCAATCTAGGCTCATATATAAGTTCAACTAAACTTGAATCAAACCAAAATCAAACCAGACCCACTAAGTCCACTTGACCCAAAGTGACCTAAAGAACCCATTTGAGCCAACCTAATCCAACCCAAATTGGATTGTACTAAGCTCACCAAAATCTTCCACCATGATTGTGATCACTAGTATGATCAATTGCAATCAATTAGGCCAAACCAAGCCCAATTGGCCATTTGATCCAAATTGACCCAAGGCCTAAGGACCAAATCGAAAATCATGATCTAACCCAAATTGATTTAACCAGTTTCATTCCAAATTGATTAAACTTGGCCAAAGTCATATTAAATAATTTGACCAATCAACCCAATCAATAACTTGACATTAAGCCCAAATTGACCAAAAGGGTCAATTTGGCCTAAACCCAAATTAAAATAATTCAAACCAAGATCATATTCATCTTCAATTAGTCAATTGAACAATCAACCCATAACCAAGCTAATTTAATTAAGTTTGATCAAATCAATTTGACCCAAAATGACTATATGACCCAAGCCAAATTCCTTGAAACCAAGCCAAAAACCCATTGGGGCTGATCAAACCCCAAACCAATTTGGAATTAGCTAAAATAACCTATTTAAATCATCTCTCCCACATATTCTCCATCATACACATTAACTCATCCCAACATTTGTGAAGAATAAATCGATCATATGTGAGAGACATTGGAACAAAAATCCAAAGTCTTAAATCAATCTAGCATTCATCCCAACCACCCCAATAAGATGCTAATCAATTTGGAGCCAAAAAAATTCAAAAAAATATTGAATTTTTGGTCATTATAAAAGGAGGGGGAGATGAGACTTTAGATCTCTTCCACCCACCACTATTCAGCTCCCAAAATCTCCCCAAAGCAAAAGGGAACCCATAATTCTTTTAGCCATTTTGAGCTCAAAAAATACAAGTAATTGCTTGGTGAATGACATCGAGAGAAGGCAACATTAAGAGAGGCAAGGGATAAAGATCACTCCAAAGCTTCCTCACATACATAGAGCTGATCTTCACCCCAAAATCATCCCCAGATAAATTTCATCAAACCACCTTAGGATTTGATATCTTGTATTAATTTTCTGCAATTGGAGTTTCCCTTAGATAATCCATTTTTATTTAAATCATCCCAATTAGGAAATAGAATTTTTTGCAAATCGGTAAAAAATGGGTCCATTTGGACAAGTTTTGGCTTAGAAACTCTCTTTTTTCCAAAATACAAAAATACTATTCATCATCTTCCATCGATCCAGATCAGGATCTGACGGATCATGTGTGGATCACGCGATCCGGGCCTTTAGATTGCGTGATGCAATATGGACCATCCGATCGTGTAGTTTGCATGATCGAATGGCTCAGACCGCGCGATTCGAGCTTCGAATAATCATGAACAATAAGAGAATCTCTTCACCATTCTGATGGTTAAAATTAAAATTAATCAAACAGAGGAGATGACCAAAATTAAGAATCTCTTCACTATTCTGATGGCGAGGCAAGGTTCATCCCATGAACAATAAGAGAATAAAACTCTTCTATAAAATAACATGTCTTTCCAATAGCACTTTTCCGAAATTCACATAACAAAGAGATGTATCAAAAGTTTATAAGAAGTTTTCACAAAACACATATAACCAAACCTCGCTTAACAACCATGATTGTTACTGAGGTTCCTTTAAAAAAAATCAAAATCAATAATTTTAATTTTCAAAAGCACATTTTCTTTGGAAATGGCTAACCTGTCCCACACTCAAATTGATGTAGATTCTATTTTCAAATAAAATCATGATAAAAAAATTAAAACTCCACTTAGCATACTTCACATGTGCTAGAGTCAAGTTTCCCTTCAAAAAGCAATAAATCACACACATAAAAGAGAAGTCAAGACATATTTGAACCACATAAAAATTTGTCAAATGGGAGTTCATTCCCAGAGAAAATAGAGAAATTGAATTATATTGCATTTATTTGATAAATTCCTTCCAAAGGCTTGAACTTCAAAACACATTGGGAGCTCATTTGACAAGTATATTTAATGAGAACTCATTTTTTAAAATCATAAGAAAGTGAACTCCATTTAACATACCTAAGTCTTAAATAAGTTCATTTTCTTTCAAAAAAATCATAATCACATTTGACTTTCACTTAACATACCAATTTTTTTTTTAAGTGAGAATTTCATTTTCAAAAAAAAAAAATTTATAAACACATTTGACTTTCACTTAGCATACCAAATTTGTTAAGTGAGAGTTTCATTTTCAAAATCACAATCACATTTGACTTTCACTTAACATACCAAATTTGTTAAGTGAGGGTTTCATCTTCAAAAATTATAAACACATTTAACTTTCACTTAAAATACCAAATTTATTAAGTGAGAGTTTCATTTTCAAAATCATAATCACATTTGACTTTCACTTAACATACGAAATTTATTAAGTGAGAGTTTTATCTTCAAAAAAAATTATAAACACATTTGATTTTCACTTAACATATCAAATTTGTTAAGCGAGAGTTCCATTTTCAAAATCATAAACACATTGGACATTCACTTAGCATACCAAATTTGTTAAGTGAGAATTTAATTTTCAAAAATCATAAACACATTGGACTTTCACTAAACATACCAAATTTGTTTGGTGAGAGTTTCATCTTAAAAAAAATCATAAACACATTTGACTTTCACTTAACATACCAAATTTGTTAAGTGAGAGTTTCATTTTCAAAAAATCAGAAACACACTGGACTTTCACTTAACATACCAAATTTGTTAAGTGAGAGTTTCATTTTCAAAAATTAGAAACACATTGACTTTCACTTAACATACCAAATTTGGTAAGTGAGAGTTTCATTTTCAAAAATCATAAGCATATTTGACTTTCACTTAACATACCAAATTTGTTAAGTGAAAGTTTCATTTTCAAAATCATAAACACATTTGACTTTCACTTAACATACCAAATTTGTTAAGTGAGGGTCTCTTTCAACACATTTGATCCTTATTTTAACATACCAAATTTGTTAAGTAAGGATCCAATTTTTCATGTCAAACCACACTTGAGCTTTCACTTAACATACCGAATTTGTTAAGTGAGAGTTTCATCCTCAAAGAAAAATAAATATATCTCAAACAAATTTGGGGCTTTCACTTAACATACCAAATTTGTTAAGTGGGACTCCCATCTTCAAAGAAAAGTAAATTTATCTCACAATCACATTTAACTTTCACCATACCAAATTTGTTAAGTGAAAGCCTCATCAAACACAAATCAACATGTGACATCTTCTTAACAAATCAAATTTGTTAGTAAGAAGCCCCATTTTCAAAATATCACACAATCAAATCTTCACAAGCAAAATATTTCAAACACAATCACAAACCTCTTCTTAGCATACCCAAATTTGTTAAGTAGAGGTCTTTCAAACTATCAATATTTTCAAACAAGATGCACAAAATACAAATATCTCCAAGAAAATCTCCTCAAATTTTATGAACACCCAACCTACCTAAATCGGTTGAGTATGGGTTCTAAATCAAAGATTCTCTTCAATATCTCTCTCTTTTTGATGAACCCCACTTAACATCCTTAAGATTGTTCAGTGTGGGTTCAAATTCAAAATTAAAGCTTAAAATCAATGATTAAAGGTGAATATCAAGGCACGTGTCTGACTCAGCTACATTTCAACAATGTAGATTTCAATGCAATCAATTCTTTCATTCCTCAGTCAGCATCTATGGCTCCTAATAAGCTTGTATTTTCCTTCCCAATCGCCCAAACTTAGCCAGATCAGGTCTCTACCACGGCTCCATCGAGGTCATCTACTTTGGCCATGGTTTTGAGGGGTGAGGATTTCTTGAGAGGGGACCCCTCACCATAGAGAAGTGAGGAGGTGGCGTGATGCCACTTATTTGATTCGATATGCCATCCTCCACTAAAGAGGAAGGCCACGTTGTTCTGCCACCAGTATCAATTTTGTGTCGCTTGTTCCACTGGGTCAGTACTCTTGCTACAGCCTGAAGGGTACTACCCCCTCCTTGGACTCCCCAAAAGGGAAGACTATCTTGCTTTCTGAAATAGTCTCCTCCATGTTTGAGGTGGGTGCTATCTCTCGCTCTGTCATACCTACACGTACACAATGCTGCAATAAGAACTGCAAGATCAAGTGGCATCACAAGAGGGTGAAGAGAGAGATGGAGGCCGCTTCCCATGTGGCTGAGGAGGGATCTCCCTGTGAGACCTCTCCATATTTGAGTGGTAGCAGGTTTCACCCCCTCTCAACCTCAGATGGAGAGGAGGACTACAGGAGGATTGCTGCACTACCTCCACCACCAGCATATTTTAGCACACTTGGAGCACAGGACTATGTCGGGCTCACGCCTACGCCAGTTGTGAGCCTCACGCTCGAGTCCAATATAATTTTGATATGAGGATGTTATCCCATGAGAGTCAAGTTTGATCAGAGGGAGAGTCTTGGAGGCTCGCATCAGCTCATGAGTAGGAGGGAATGACAAGGTTTGTCAGCATGACCTCACAGATTTTCTCGACCCTACCGTCATCATCGTGACAACATCATCCTGCTACTCATCATGAGGAGTAGGTAATAGTCGGACAATGCTACCTCCACACTCCCACTCACACCACCATCGCCATCCACGATCCCCATTCCAACCAAGATCCAAAAGCCCCCATCCGGGAAAGACCAAAGACCATTGGTGATCCACATGCCCAAAGATCCCACTCCATCTACTCCACCCATTGAGGTGAGGTCGAGCTCTCCTATTGGACCTCCTGCCTCAACTACAGAAAAGAAGGAATGGCAACCCAAGGCCATCATGGTTGAGTGACCACGAAGCAGCACCTTGTAGTCTCACCCACCGCGCAAAGATCATCAATGGCAAAGGGGTAGAGGATATGTGTAGTGTCCATGACAATAGATCCTCCTAGCCGTTCAACCGGGTAGTGATCGATATACCTATCAAGAGCAGCCTTCTTAGAGATAGTAGTATAGCAGCAAGCAATGCCTGATGTATTTCTGTCAATGAGTGTAGCCTCCACGAAAATGAGTGTTTGTCCTCGCACAACTAGACCGCTTTTAGATGATATCGTGCTCAAGACTTTGTTGAGAAGAGGGAACTTGGGGATGATTGCTCTGATGAAGAGGATGTTAGGGTCAGTTTTGATCCATATGGGGATGATCTCTTGGAGGACTCAGCAAAAGTCCATATGGTCGACACTAGGGGTTCCCTCCTTATGTATCAGTATAGTCAAGAGGGTATTGTAGTTGAGGAAGAAGACACAGCTCATTCAACCCAACACCTTCATCAACAACTGAGGCAGAGAGATGAGCATATCAGAAAGATGGAGAAAAGAGTTGAAGACTTGTTAGCGTCCTAGCACTTCAAGGCCAAGCTCCATCAACTACTCTTAGGGCCACCACCCTGGTTGCATGTTCTGACCACCCAAGAGTACATCTCTGGACCAGATAGTGGTAGCATAAGAAGACAAAGACCTCCATGCAAGAAAAAGATATCACGTAGTTAGTGGAGTAGCAAGTGAAGGATGCGTTAGCACAAGCTCAAAGTGGCTCATCTGTTCCAAAAAGTAGACCCTACCGGGAGGAATTTGATGGTGTCCAATATCCTAAGGGTTTTGTGCCTCCTTCAAAATTTTGGTGCTAGTGGAACCCCGGCAAAGACACATAGCACATTTTAGGTGATGTAACATGGCGATGCACTTATTCTATCTCTTCAGAGTTTGACAGCATCGCATTTGATTGTACGTTAAACTACCCAATGGTTCTGAAGACTTTGAGTTGGAGCACCTCATCAAAAGGTTTGAGCCCATAATCAGGGTGACCTCATTGTGGCACAATAAAATCCAAATGAGTCCCTTGTTGATTATATTCTCAGGTGATGAAACCTGAGTATGAAATGTGAACCACAGCTGTACCACCAACAAAGATGCTATAGAAATTCTTCTCAAGAATATTCATGGCCCGGTTTTTCATGCTCAAGGATTTATAATCAAACCTTTTGAGAAGTTAATCAACAAGAAGCTTTTACAAGGGAAGCCAAACAAGTTACCTTTCAAGACCAATCGCTCAAGCCCAAGCCGCGTAAAAGCATTCGAAGAAGCCGGGTAGTAGTAGGGGAAGTACCAGAGCTCAAGATGAGAGACCTCAGCAGCCTCCATTGCCACCCTCTACCACCACCTCCAGATACCAACCACCATGCCATACAAGATGTCAGCCTCCTCCTCCACAATATTCTGAATGTACTTATATCCACCGCTAGATAGCTATTACCCACTTACTCTTGTTGATAAATTGAATAAGCCATATTCATTCAAGAGAGAGATAGTTAGGAAGATCTTTAAGAATCTCTTAAAGAAACCTGACTTTCAGTTACCTGAGCCCAAGAGGTCAAAAGATGTGGGCAAGAGTGATGATCCTAACTATTGCCCCTACCACCGTATGGTCAGTCATGTCTTGGAGGATTGTGTCACCTTTAAGGACTAGCTTGAGCAGCTACAAGTCAGGAGCTATTGTTATCCCCAATGAATACTTGTTAGAACAACCCTCCAGTTCTATCAGAGTAATTCTTGGGGATACTTATGATCCTCTTAAGATAAAGAAGGTTGGGATATTGTCTTATCCCAAACCTCTAAAAAAGTGGTCTCAAGATCAAGAAGCTTTTAAAGCAACTCAAACCTCCAACACCAGGAAGTTTGCAAGTTGCTAAAGATAACTTGAAGAAGGTGTGCCCAACCAAGACACCTTACTTGCGATAGCATAATAGCACAACCACCGTAGCCCCACTCCATCCACCACTACTACTTCTTCCTCCACTAGCTCCTTCGCCAATAGAAGAATTGTCAGACAAGGTTATACCCCTTTCCCGCTTTTTATTAGATTTCTATCATGTACCTCCATCTAAGAAAAAATCAATGAAGAAAGCTTTCACTTACATCTTGTCCACTTCTGATACTCTAGATTTTATTCCTATTGAAAACTCTTCAAGTCTACAAAATAATGATGACTCTAGTTCCAATCATTCCTCTTTTGATTTAGAAATGGATTTTCCATTCCTGAATCATTCGGGTTCACCCATTGAGATTGATTTGGAGTCATCTAACTCCGATGATCCCATAGGAGAAGTACCTGAGAAGGTAGAACTTCCTACAAATTTATCATTCCAAGAGGTCACTAAGTTAACCTTGGTAAAGTTCTACCTCCTGGCACCTGTGGATAAGTGTAAGCAAATCATTGGTTCAAAGAGCGATAGATCTCCACAAGATGCTCCACCCATGGATATGCTTGTGGAGGATCGCCAAGGTTGACTAGCCAGACATCTTAGAAAGTGCCATCTAAGTTAATATATGATGCCTTATCTTATCCAAAGAGATGAAATCTAATCAAGGCCTTCTTGATCCGGAGATATGCTTAGCTCAGAGTGAGAGGCTAGGAGGACACTCTAAGAGTTACATTCAGTGATGAAGATTTGCTTCTAAAAATGACCAAGCACAACCTCCCTCTTTATATTACAGTGGATATTAGAAGATACAGGATATCCAGAGTACTTGTTGACCAAGGTGCATCAATGAATATTATGAGTCTAAAAACCCTCGCTTACTTGAGGATTGACATCTCCAAACTTTCAAAAGAGAGAATGATGTTGAGAGGATTCAATGAACAAGGCGAAAGGGCGTTAGGCTCTATAGTATTGCCTTTAGAAGTAGATGATTGGAAGACTACCACCAAGTTTCATATTATAGATTCAGATACATCTTTCAATGCTTTTTTGGGAGACCGTGGATACATGAGAACAATGTGGTTCCATCCTCTACACAAAGTTGAAGTTCATGAGGTGGGATTGAATATTGTGTCAAAGGAGATCTTAAGCCATTCATAGTTCATGAGGTTGGAATATATGAGGATGCAACCTACTATCTCCCTCAAAATCAACAATTATATTCTTGTGAACTTGGTGAAATTTCAAAAATAAAAGAAAAAGAAAAAAAAGAAAAGTAAAAAGAAAAAGAAAAGAAAAAGAAAAAGAAAAGAAAAAAGGAAATGAGAAAGAAAACAAAGGGAGAGAAATAGACTTGAGGAGAAAGTAGAGCTAACATTAGATTCCACAGCTCATTACTCCATTCAACATATGGGTAGGATGACTCCACTCAGGAAGAGGCGATCCAAGACATGCCTAGATGAAGACCTCCTTATTGGCCATCCAATAAGAGTTATGTCCCCGCTAAGACTACACCTACTATCTATAGACTTAGAATCTAGTTCGATGATGTCATATATGATTAGTACACTAACCAAGCACTCTAAACAGATCCCCATGCAAGTGACAGTCAAGTGATGAAGACTTCTAAGCAAAGCATAAGTGTATCCAAGTCTATATGTAAAACATTGAAGCATCAGTTGGGAACTTTAGCTCTAACCCCACTTTCCTCACAAAAGTTGAGGGTTTGATAGTTAAGGAAGCCCTAAGTCTTCCACAAATGTAAAGTGTAGTTCTTTCTTGAGCATCATCCTCAAGTCAAGAAGTGTAGAACTTGAGGATGATTCATAAAAGATTTAATAGAATTACCTTTTGATTGGTACCTTGTGTTCTTAATTTAGCAAAGAAAGGATTAATTCCACATGTTTGGTCTAAACATGTCGAATACTTGAAAGGTTATGGGACAACAAATGCATACATTCACAATCAAGACCGACTAGATTCGATGTGTCCAATTGATGATGACATGCTTAGTCATCACCAATCATTTGGAATCGACAGTTCTTTTCAAATCATGCTAACTCATATGAGATGTGCTTAGAAACTTCAGATGATCCAAATGACTTTGAAGTCAAGGATGCACCGCCAGAGTTCAAAGAGGAGATAAGATCAACTATCAATGAGCTCAAAGAAATCAACTTAGGAACTGAAGAAGATCCACACCCAACATATATCAGTTCTCTATTGAATGAAAAAGAAACCAATGATTTAGTGAAGCTATTGATTGAGTTTAAGGATTACTTTGTATGGAGTTATGAAGAGATGCCCGATCTATCTCCTGATATAGCAGTTCATAAACTAGAAATAGAACTTAATGCTAACCCTATCAAACAGGCTCCTAGACGCATGCAATTAGATTAGACATTGAACAAATGTGTCACTTCAAATTAAAAACCGATGATGGCTTTATTAGGAAGAAAATATCCTACTTGGTTGGCTGTGTTGTTAAGAAAAGAATGGTCAAATTCGCATATGTGTTGATTTTAGGGATCTAAATAAGGCATGTCCCGAGGATGAATTCCCACTTCTTATACCAGAATTAATGGTGGATATTGCCTCATCTCATGCAGTATTCTCCTTTATGGATGGGTCATCTAGCTACAACCAAATTAAGATGGCTCCAAAGAATGAAAGAAACACTGCCTTTCGAACCCCGATCGGAATATATTATTATAAGGTCATGCCTTTCGACCTTAAAATGCTATCACATACCGGCCATGACTCAATCTTCGATGAACTCATTCATCATCAAGTTGAATACTATGTTGATGATCTCGTTATTAAAAGCAAAGAAAAGGAAGACCATCTCTTTAACTTGAGAGTAGTTTTTGAACAGTTAAGACAATACAACCTCAAAATGAACCCCCTGAAGTGTGCATTCGGAGTAGCTTAAAGAAAATTCCTTGGGTTTATTGTCCAACATCGGGGAATTGAAATTGATCAAGAAAAAATCAAAGCGATATTTGAAATGCCACCCCCTAAAAGCCTAACACAACTCAGGTCATTCTAAGGGCAGTTGGCATATCTAAGATGCTTCATCTCCAACTTATCAGGAAGATGCCAACCATTCTTAGCACTTATCAAAAGGATGTCAAGTTTAGATGGGATGATAAGTGTCAGCATGCTTTCAAAGACATCAAGCAATATCTGATGACACGGTCCTAGCAGCCCCTATCCCGGGCAAGCCACTCATATTATATGCTGCTGCGTTAAACGACTCCCTTGGGGCTTTGTTAGCTCAAACCAATGATGAAGGGAAGGAGAATGCTCTTTATTATCTCAGTCATCGCCTAATCCCTACTGAGACAAACTATCCACCTATTGAAAAGCACTGCCTAGTTTTAATCTTTGCATCCCAAAAGCTACGACACTACATGCTTTCTCATAAGGTGAACTTGATCTCTAGAGTCAATCCACTGTAATATCTCATGACATGACCGACCTTATCTGGATGGTTGGCACATTGGTCCATAATTTTGTCTCAGTTTGACATAACATTCATATCCCTTCGTGCCGTAAAAGGACAAGCACTTGTGGATTTATTAGCAGCACATCCACTCCCTGCTGATTCTCCGCTTAACGATGATCTCCCTGATGAACAAATCATGAACTTAGGGGATATTAGTGTTCACTGCTGGGAGATGTACTTTGATGGTGCAGCTTCCTCTCAAAGAGGAGAAGAACCATAACTTACTATCCTAAGGGGTAGAATAGTAACTCCCACCGCAATGTGATGAGATTTTCATATCATCGCCCAACTGTACCAATGAAGAATATGAGGCTCATTGCTAGTCTAGAGTTAAACATTACACTATGCGTAGAGTATTAACATCTTTGGGGATTCGCCAGTCATCAACCAAATCTGGGTCCTACAAGTTCTAAAGCCTAAGCTCCATCATTACCACAAGTATACACTGGAGTAGTTGGCCCAAATCGAGAGTTACCATCTACAAGATTCCAGAGAATGCAAAGTGATGCATTAGCCAAGCTTGTCAAAGAGTTCATGCATAAGATGAGTCCATTCCAATAAGGGTCCAAAATAGACAAGTCTTATCCATTATTGATGCTGAACTCATCGAGAGATTCTCTCTTAAAGAGGAGGTTGCCATTACCAGTAAGGATGAGGAGCCAGATTGGAGGCAATAATTCATGGATTATTTAAATGTAGGCAAACTATCTTAAGAGAAATCACTAGCACATCAGGTGAAGCAGAGAGCTCTTTCCTACACTCTTGTAGGCAGCACCTTATACCGAAAGTCCTTTGATCATATGTGGTTACGTTGTCTAGAAAAATATGAAGCCCGTAGGATCATGATCAAGGTATACTCAGGGTTATGTGGGGCACATCAATTCGGTCTGAAGATGAAAGCCAAGATCAAGAGATTATGATACTACTAGCCTTCGATGATTACAGACTGTATGGACATAACTAGGATATGCCATCAATGTCAGGTACATGGTGTGGTCCTACATCAACCTCCCAATATTATACATCCTACATTGGCCTCATGGCCATTTGAGTGTTGGGGTACTGACATTGTGGGTCCGATCGATCCTCCTTCTTCCAAAGGTCATCAATTCATTCTAGCTCGACTACTTTTCCGGAGGCAATCCCACTTAAAGAGGTCACACCAACACATGCTTCGTGAACCATATCATATATAGGGGTGCCTCGAATTATATCCATAATGGTACCGCATTCAAGAGCACTAAAATCAACAGCTTTGCTTGGAGACACGAGAAAGACTAGAGATATTCTACCATATACTACCCAAGGGAAAATGGGTTAGTAGAAGCCTTCAGCAAAACCCTCATTCAAATACAAAAGAATACACTAGATGACAACAAATAATGATGGCATGAACAGTTAGTTGAAGCCTTGTGGGCCTACCTCACATACAGAACTCTAACTCAATCTATCATTCTAGTGGGTCCATCTATTCTACCATTAGAAGTCCAACTCACTCAAGGATAGTCATGGGTAGCAAAATCATAACGGAATAGAATGTCAAGTTACGATTGGAAGAGCTCGAAGGTTTGGAGGAGAGACGCCTAAGGGCATGCCAAAACCTCTAGTTATATGAAGCCAAGATGATTCAAGCTCATAACAAGTTGGTCTGTCCTAAAGCTTTTCAAGTAGGAGAGCTTATTTTAGTTCTAAGGAGACCAGTTATTTCTCATCGAAAGATAGAAGGCAAGTTTGAACCCACTTGGGAAGGCCCTTATGCCATAGAGAAGGCCTACCAAGGAGGGACTTACCAACTCATAAATTATAAAGGAGAGTGCCTGATTCTTCCAATTAATGGGCTCTACTTAAACAAATACTATCCATAAATCTTGTTTGAAAATAATTATTAATAAAATTTCTTTTCATTTCTTCTATGTTAGAAATATCTTTTGCTTGTGAATCCATCACGATATATTTAGGGTAGGTGTAAGAGTCCCCTAGTGGCATCCTATTCCTTCATATCAAACACAAACAAACATATATCTTTTATTTTAGGCTATTTTGATGTGAGAGCAAGCCCCCTTGTGGCACCCACTCATTAGCTGCTCTAAGTTGGGTTCGATTTATTGCCCACAGAAACTGATCACCCCAATGGTCACTCATTGGAGGATGTAACTCCCTGTGCTTTCTTCCTAACTTGAGCATTGCACACCTATGAGCGCCTTGTTAGTTTGGTAGTCTTCATTTCCCTACCAGTGAACTATCTTATGTTGGCTTTGTTTAAGAAGATGTGAGTTCCAGTGCTTTCTTCTTGAACTAGCCACCATACTCTAACTAGCTCGAGTTTCCCCGTGGTTTAGGTGTAAGAGTCCCCAGTGGCATCCTATTCCTTCATATCAAGCACAAACACACATATCTTTCTTTCAGGCTATTTTGATGTGAGAGCAAGCCCCCTATGGCACTCACTCATTAGCTGCTCTAGGTCGGGTTTAATTTGTTACCCAAAGAAACCGATCACCCCAGTGGTCATTTATTAGAGGATGTGAGTCCCCGTGCTTTCTTCCTAATTTGACCATTACAAACTGACAAGCGCCTTGTTAGTTTCATAGTCTTCACTACCTAATCAGTAAGCTACCTCATGGTTGATCATGTTTAAGAAGATGTAAGTCCCTGCGCTTTCTTCTTGAACTAATCATCATGATCTAACTAGGTTAAATATATTTGAGGTTTAGGGTAAGTCCCCCAGAGGCTCCTTTCCTCTTGACTACGTTTGAGTTGATATAAGTCCCTAATGACATTCTCGGTAGTCCTAGGATGGATGCATGCAAAAGAGACTATCGGCTTTGCTTTAGAGATGTAAGCCTACACACCTTCTTTCTAGACTGATTATTACAAACTGATGGGCACCGTAGGTTGGTTGATGTTTCTATCTTGTGATGACTCACGGTGGGTACACCACTCTTGGCAGATGTAAGTCCCCGCGCTTTCTCCATGACTTGGCCACTGAATACCTATGTGATATATGACTGGCTATGTCATTTTCTCTAGGGTGTTGGATCGAAGCCCCTTTGCTGCCCCTTCCCCTGTGGGCATTCTATTTGGATCACATCCTTTGAGACCCCATTTAGATACTACCCGGGTTACTTTTAGATTGGACAGTCCCCATTTCCTAGTAGTCACCCCTATGGTTGGAGAATTTGTTCAACGGATACATAGATTCTCCCTTGGTTCAGTAAATCTGAGATAAGTCTAAGTTGATATAAGCTCCTTCTCAGTTTGATCCCTCGTAAACCAATAGGGTCAACGTTAAAATAAATTAAATAAACAAACAAAATTATTTCGCTTGTGGATTAGGAATTCAAGCCCCTAGTGGCCCCTTTCCCAAGCAGGCATCCTATCTTTAGGGTAGTGTCAGCAAAACTCTCTATAGGAATTGTCTGACTACCTGAGTTAAGATAAATCCGGTGATACTCACTCGTAGTCACCCCGTCGAGTTCAACTTGTTGTGCCGAGTTACCCCGTCGTCTTTACTTTGAAAGATATAAGTTTATTATGCATTCTTTCCGGTGCGATCATTGCAAACCGACGGGCAGCCCTAAGTCGGGCTTGATTTGTTACGCAAGTGACTGATCACCCCAATGGTTTCTTGTTTAGGAAGATGTGAGTCCCCGTGCTTTCTTTCTAACTTGACCATTGCAAACCAAAAGGCACCCCTTAGGTAGGTTAGTTCTACATAACGGCTGGTAGACTATACCTTTGGATTTGTAAACCTAAGATAGGTCTAGGTTGATATTAGCTCCTTCTTAGTAGATCCATCATAAATTGATAGGTTCCATCTAAAATTAAATTAATTCTGACTATTCTTGAGTCGATATGAGTCCACAGCGGCATTCGCTCAAATAGTCGCCCTATGTCGGGAATGATTTATTGTGCCACCAATAGATCACCCCAATGATTGATCCCCTTTGGAAGATATAATTCTGCTATACTTTCTTCCTAGTATAATCATTGCATACTGAAAGGTAACCCTTAGGCTGGATAGTTCTACTTTGTGGCTGGTAGACTACTCCTTTAGACTTGTAAATCTGAGACAGGTCAAGGCCAACATAGCTCCTTCTCAGTGGGTCCATTGCACGCCAACAGGGTCCACAATATAACACACAAAATTAAATTAAATCAAATCAAATTAAATTAATCATCAGAAGAGTTGAGGTAAGACCCCTAGCGGTGCTCACTCAGTAGTCGCCCTTAGGTCGGGTTCAACTTGTTGTGCTGCCAACGAGTTACTCTAGCGGTCCCCTGCATTCTTTCCAACACGATCATTGCAAACTGACGGGCAGCCTTAGGTTAGGTCCAATTTGTTGCGCAAGCGGCCGATCACCCCAGTGGTTCCTTATTTAGGAAGATGTGAGTCCCCGTGCTTTCTTCCTAACTCGACCATCACAAATCAAAAGGCACCCCTTAGGTTGGTTAGTTCTACCTAACGATTGGTAGGCTATCCCTTTGGATTTGTAAACTTAAGATAGGTCTAGGCTGATATTAGCTCCTTCTTAGTAGATCCATCGTACATCGATAGGGTCCATCTAAAATTAAAGTAATTCTGACTATTCTTGAGTCGATATGAGTCCACAGAGGCATTCGCTCAAATAGTCACCTTAGGTCGGGATTGATCTGTTGTGCCATCATTAGATCACCCCAACGGCTGATCCTTACTTTGGAAGATGTAAGTCTGCTATGCTTTCTTCTAGTATCGTGCACCAAAGGCAACCTTGCCGGATAGTCCTACCTTGTGGTTGGTAGACTACCCCGTTGGGTTTATAAATTTGAGATAGGCCAAAGCCAACATAGCTCCTTCTCAGTGGATCCATCGCACGCCGATAGGGTCCACAACATAACATGCCAAATTAAATCAATTCAAATCAAATTAATCATCAATGGCGCTCACTCAATTGTTGCCTTAGGAAGCGATTGATGTGTTGCTCATCCAATAGATCACCCCCGTGGCTTTTTCTTGCTTTGGAAGATGTAAGTCTGCTATGCTTTCTTCCTGGCATAATCATTGCATGCCAAAAGGCAACCCCTTAGGTTGGATAGTCCTACTTTATGGTAGGTAGACTACCCCTTTAGACTTATAAATCTAAGACAGGCCAAGGCCCCCGTGGCTCCTTCTTAGTGTAGTCCATCGCACACCGACAAGGTCCATAATAAAATAAATTTGAAACTAACCTCTCAGTGGAGTCAAATTAAACATATCAAACAAACCAAATTTCTCCCCAGTGAGGCACAAATGAAATTAGCCTCTCTAGTGGAGCTTAAATCTAAATCAAATAAATTCAATCGAGTGCACATCCCCAGCAGATATGCCCTTAATCTAGAACCCTTCTCCCTAGTGGAGCCATAACAAATTAAACCAACCTCCCTAGTGGAGTCTAATCATATAAATCAAAGAATCCAAATTCTTATCCAGTGGATACACAATAAATTATATTCTAATCAAACTCGGTATCCCGTGATAACTTGAACTTGTTTCCCCTAGAGAAAGTTTTATGTACTCAATACCTAACAGATTCCTTCTTGCTCTCTTATGCCCTTGGCATAAAGAGAGCTGCATTGCACTAAGATCGTGATTCTATCTACCTTTCGGGTATAGGTATAGATCACTTCCATTGTTTATTGCAATCTTTTGGATGTTGGTGATCATTTCGGTCAATGCCAATACGTGCGGTGTGCCTTATCAGTTACACCACACCTATTGGGGGTTCTTTCGTTGACCTCACTTTTGGAGTGAGCTCTTAACCTCCTCTTATTAGACTTAGGACTCTTCTAGACACTAAGATTTCCTTAGTCATTAGACACATCTAGCGATTAAGTGAACACCTAACCTAAGCCTAGAGACTTAGAAGTGTTAATCATAAGATTAGGCTATGCCTTAGGGTTTAAAAAAATTACCTATCCCATAGCCTAAACCCAATCTAGATATACTTTCTCAAATCAAACCAGACTCAATTCTCAAACCAAATCTCAAATTCAAATTCAAATTCAAATTCCAAATCTGATTTCAAAATTTGACTCCAAATATTTGAAACCCAAAATCAAATCCAAATCCTAAAACCCCTTTCTCAGTCATATGAACAACATTCATAAGCTTAGCCAAAACTCTCCTTAAATCAAATCAAACTCAATTGATCTCTTTATGAATCAATTATTCCTTCATTTATATTCACAAATATAAATGAAATCTAAATTTAAATGACCAAAACTATATCGAAAATTAAATTCAAACTCAATCTAAACCCTTTAAGACAAATCTTTGGACTTAGCCAAATTCTATCCAGATCAAGTCAAAACTAATGAATTTTCTCTTGAATCAATCATTCATTCAATTATCTACCCAAATATAAATGAAACCTACAATCAACAAATCAAATCGAAATCAACCCAAGTCAAACCCAAGCTAGCCTTTTTGACTTGAAAATTTCAAATGAGCCAAAATCCCTTAGACTCCAAATTAATTTTTGTTGAATTTATATTCCAATCCATGGCTCATATATAAGTTCAACTAAACTCGAATCAAACCAAAACCAAACCAATTGACCCACTTAGGTCCACTTGACCCAAAGTGACCTAAAGGACCCATTTGAGCCAACTTCTAATCCAACCCAAATCGGATTGAACTAAGCTCACCAAAATCTTCCACCATGATTATTAATATGATAAATTACAATCAATTGGGCCAAACCAGACCCAATTGGCCATTTGATCCAATTTGACCCAAGTTGGCCTAAAGGACCAAATCAGGTCAAATCGTGATCTAACCCAAATTGATTGCAATCAATGGCTTAAGTTCATTCCAAATTGATTATTGAACTTGTTCAAAGCCATAATTAAACCTAATTTGAACATTAATCAACCCATAACCCAAGCTAATTTGGCCAATTTTGGTCAAATGGGTCAATTTGACCCAAAATGACCCAAATGACCCAAATTGGGCCAAATTCCTTGAAACAAAGCCAAAACCTATTGGGGACTGATCAAAACTAACCCAAACCCATTTGGGATCAGCCCAAAACAAACCCAACCCATTTAAACCCCTCATGAATCCTCTCCCACATAGGATTCCACCCAACTCATTTAATTGCCCCCATCACATGCACTTAACTCATCCCTAATATATGTATTGAATAAATTTGATCATATGGCATCAAGAGAGGACTTTGGAGCAAAATCCAAAGTCCTCAATCAATCTAGCATCCATCCCAAACACCCCAACAAGATGGCAATCAATTTGGAGCCAAAAATATCAAAAAAATATTGATTTTTCTGCCATTATAAAAGAAGAGGGAGATGAGGCTTTAGATCTCTTCCTCCCACCACCATTCAGCTCCCAAAAGCTCCCCAAAGCAAAAGGGAACCCATCCCCCACTTCTTTTAGCCATTTAAGCTCAAAGAACATAAGTAATTACTCTTCCGGTGAGGCGATGGTAGACATCAAAGAAGGCAACGTTCTGAAGAGAGGCAAGGGCTAAAGATCACTCCAAAGCTTCCTCACATACATAGGAGCTCGCTCGGATCTTCACCATCACCGGAAATCATCCCCGGTGTGGTAAATTTCATCAAACCGTAGACAGCCTTAGGATTTCGCATATTTTGTATAAAATTTCTCGCAATTTTAGGAGTTTCTCTTAGATAATCCAACATTTTTATTTTAAATCATCCCAATTAGGAAATAGAATTTTTTTCAGTGCAAATCGGTGTAAAAATGGGTCCATTTGGACAAGTTTTCACTTAAAAACCCTCTTTTTTTCAAAAAATACCCCTAAAAATATTATTCACCACTGGCGGCTCACAGCCACCGTCCGATCCGACGGTTCGCGGTATCGGACAGCTCGGATCATGCGTTGATCATGCGATCCAGGCCTTTAGATCATGTGATGCAATCTGGACCATCCACACAATTCGTGTGCTCGGACGGCTCAGATCGCGCGATCTGAGCTTTAGATAGCCTGAAATGATTTGGACCATCCGATCGCACAATTTGTGTGATCGGACTGCTCAGATCGCATGCCGATCATGCGATCCTAGCCTTTGGATCACGCGATCTGATCTGGACCATCCAATCTGTGATCGAACGGTCCAGAGCGAGCCGCGGGTCGCTGTCTCTTCCTGCCCAAACCACGCATATTTCCTTTTTTTTATATAAAATAATAATAATAACAATAATTTAAATCACCTGAAACTTCAAAAATTCATAGAAAATAAAATATTTAACTAAAAATTACAAACAAGGGCTTGTTGGATTCAGCTTTTTGTGGGGAATCCAACAAACCAAAAATCCCCAAATTTTCCTGAGTATTGTGAGCTTAATTTAAGTTTTAGTGAAAATCAAATTCTAGTAATTGAACTAAAAATAAAACTCAGATTATATTGAAATTTTTAAAGATTGAAATTAAAGTTATAAAACCTACCATAAAAATTTCAAGTAAAAAGGACTTTCATATTAAGAGAAATGAAATTTAGAAGTTCAGATTATCCATTTTAAAATAACTCATAACCTCATATAAAAGCTTAGGAATTAAATCAAGATAATAAAATTTTTAGCATCCCCTTAGCTGGAGGAATAAATGTATAATTTTATGCATGTCATATTCTTTCACTCTTGTTAAGAGGGGGCTTCCATCCTTGCTAGAGAATCAAGGCTTAACCAATGAGAGCCTTTGGTGGAAGACACCCCTTTCTCTCTTGATTTGACCTATAATCAAATTCTCATGCATTTAGGCATACAAAATCCTATAGCCTATGTCAAAATAAAAAGTCCAAAAGAATCAAATAGATTTGATAAAATTTGCATTAAATTAAGTCATGGATTCATACCACTCATGCTCTAACCTCTTAGGGAGTATGTCTAAGGACAGTTTTCTTTCTAAATAAATAACAACCTAGCCATCTTGCACAGCATATGACTTGCCTATATGGATTTAAAGTGTAGGAGGAGTTAGCTGGCTGCCACTCCAGGCGGTAATAAGTCCAGTTGTCGGGTGGTTTATTCTCTCTTGTTAAGGTAAATCATATACCCATTTTTTCTTTAGATTTAGGTCGTGCCTTTATTTTGTACCAAGGCTCCTTAGTTTAAGAATCTAAGGTAGATATTTTTTTTGGGCTACAAGCATAAATCCTCACCTCTTAGGCATTTCCATAATCTTATGTTGTGGAATTATAAGCCCTAGTAATCTAATAAAATATCAACTCAAATAATCAACTTTCTTCAATTTCAAAAATATAAAGCCCAACTATAGGGTAGATTGGAATGCTCACTAGGCTTCCTAGTATCATAAGCATTTCCTACTTTCTCCCTTTGAATTCCAAAAATAAGTCTTCTCCTTGATCTATCCCATTTGATTTTCTAAAATAGTCAATCCTTTGATAGTCTTAACCTTAAAATCTTTGGAGACCCTAATTGTATACTTTAATCGAGAGTATTCTTAAAGAATTCTCATTTTTTTAGGATGTAATTAACTATGGGGGCTTGCCTTCATAGGGAACTTTACAAACCTGATTTAAAATAAACCCTACTTTACTTTTCCATGTATAGTAGGGGAAAGATCTCTGGTATATTCGAAGACCCATCATGCCTTAGGAGATCTTATTAGGTGATTTGGTCCATTACAGGGTGGTGATTTCTATCTTTCAGGATAGTACATCATTCCTTAATATCATACCCGATCACTTCAATAAGTACCACCTAAGATCTACGTGGTGTCCCATATCCTAAAAATAAACACCACAGACCTAATTTGGTCTTTTAGGTCAATTTGGGTCAACTTGGGTTAAGTGAACCATTTGGGATTGGTTTGGTTCAATTGAAGATCAAATCATGTTCAAATATTGATTTTGAGTTGGTATGAATCATTGGTTTCAAGGGATTTGGCTTAAGTTGCAATTTGGCTAGTTTGGGTTTATATGGGTTAAGAGAGTTGACTTGGTCAAAGGTCCAAGTTTACTTGGTTTGACCTAATTTATGATAATTGATGAACCTAGGTGGTCAGCAATCATGATAGGAGGTCTTGGTGGGTTTGGTTCAATCCAATTTGGGTAGAATTGAAAATTGGCTCAAATAGGTCAAATTGGCAACATTAGGTCAAGTGGACCAATTGGGTTTAGTTGGCTTGATTTTGGGTTGAGTTGAGCTTAGCTGAGTTTATATATGGATTTGAGATTGATATATATATTCGATTGCAATTGATTTGGGTTTGGATAAGTTTTGGTTCATTTAGATATTTCAAGTCAAGATGGCTAAGTTAGGTTTTACTTGGGTTAATTTTGGTTTGGTTTGATGATTGTAGATTTCATTTGTATTTATGAACATGATTGAAGGTATGATTGATTCATGAGAAAATTAATTGAATTTGGGTTTTAGAATGAAGAAATTTGGTTAAGTCCATGGAGTTGGATCATGTGGCTTAAGAATGGTTTGATTTTGTTTTGATGATTTAAATATATATTTGATTTATATTTGTGAAGATGATTGAATATATGATTGATTTATGAGAAAATCAATTGAGTTTGAAGTGATTTGAATGTAAATTTGGCTAAGCTCATGAAGATAGGTCATAGGGCTTAGATTTAGATTTAGTTTGATTTTGCTTTGATCCAAGTTAATTGAATGTGGATTTGATTTATATTTGAGAAGATAATTGAGGAAATAATTGAACTATGAGAAAATCAATTAACTTGGGTTTGATTTGAATGGAGATTTAGCTAATTTCATGGAATTAGATCACATGGCGTAGGAAGGATTTGGTTTGGATTTGATATTTAGTTTTGGAATGATTATAGATTTTAGTAAATTGATTTGATTATAGAATTGATTTAGGATAAAATCAATTGAATTTGGATTAATTTGATTATAAGTTTTAATCGTTTGATTTAGATTTGGATTTGGGTTTGAATTTGATATGAATTGAATTTGGTGTTTGGTTATGGCTTAGGAAGGTGAACATAGGTTGGGTTTAGGCCATAGGGTATGTGAATTTTTCTAAGTCCTAAGGCATGGCCTAATCCTATGGTTAAACTCTTCTAAGTCTCTAGATTTAGGTTAAGTGTTCACCTAATTATTAGAGGTGTCTTAATACTAAGGAGCTCTTAGTTTCTAGAAGATCCTAGATCTATGATGAGTAGATTGAGTACTCACTCCAAAAGTGAGGTCAATAGTCTCTATCGGAAACTCTACTGGACGAGACTCCATGCTACCTAACAATTTCTCTTAAGAAGAATCTTGCTATGTGAAATGCATCATTTGATTTCAAACAAGGCATGAAATATGTCATTTTAATCAATCTATTATAATGATGATACTATCATGCACACAAGATGTTATAGGTATACTTAATATGAAATCTTGGGATAGGACCCATGGTCTAGAAGGAATGGGTAATGATGTGTAAGGACCCACCCTTTGTTTGACAGTTTTAACTTGACAGCAAGTGTAACATTGGCCTATAATTCATTCAATATCATTTCATAGGGATGGCCATTAAAACATTTGTTAAACTAATATTTGGGTCTTTAATTTATCAAAATATCCGAGTATATCTCTTGAATATACTTTAGAGATAAGAAATTCCCTTAGAGATGTTTTAGAAATACATATTTGCTTGCCTTACTTAAGATATCCATATAGAATGATAAAGGAGCTATCAAAAGTCAAGGACTTAGATTCATGTCCTAAATATATCATATCAAAATAAGAATAAATTTAATAATCTTTTTTTAAAGTTGTAAATACAGGAATTTAAAATTCAAAGGATGAAACCATTAAAGACACTCTAGATAGAGTATCTGTTAGTTATTTTCTATCTTGAGTTTATGTTTAAGCACAAATGAAAAAGTCTTGAAGATATTTGACCCACTTAGTGTGCCAATGATTTAGTTTTTTTTTAGTTAACAAACTTTAAAGCTTGATGATCAATATTCAAAACAAACTCTTTATGCAACACATAATTCCTCCAATGCTTAAGAGTTTGAATAATCACATAAAACTCTTGATCATAAGTGAAATATTTTTGCTTATGGTTATTTAATTTCTCATTGAAGAAACCAATTGAAATATTTTTGACTTAATATTCAACCTATTATAATATATGATGCATCACAAGTCACTTCAAAGACTTTTTTGAAGTTACAAAGTCTTAAGATAAGTGAGGATGTCATAAGAGTTTTAATTCTTTCAATGGCTCTTTCCGTGTCTATGGTCCATGTATATTTATCTTTCTTTAGAATGTTCATGATAGAGGCTACAATAGTGCTAAAGTTTTTTATAAATCACCTATAGAATGTTCTTAATCCATGAAAACTTCTAACATCTGTGAAAGCTTTCAGGGTTGGCCAATCTAAAATAGATTTAATTTTTGATGGGCCAGCTTTTAATCCATTAGTATATACATTGAAACCTAAGAAAATTACTTCATGTTGATAGAAAAAATAGTTCTTAAAGTTTACATATAAATTTGCTAACCTTAATTTCTCTAAGATCATTCTTAAGTGCAATAGATGTGACTTTTCATCTAGGTAATAGATAAGAATATCATCGAAACAAACTACGAGGAATTGACCATTGAAAACTTTTAGTACAGTGTTCATTTGTCTCTTGAATGTACTATGTGTGTTTGAAAGACCAAATTACATGACTAACCATTTATAAAGACCATCAGGAGTTCAAAATGATGTCTTTCATTCATAACCTGGTATAATCCTTATCTGATGGTATTCATTTTTTAAATTAATTTTAGAGAACAAAGATAAACTTGACATAAGATCTAACCTGTCATCCAACCTAGGTATAAAGAACTTATATTTTATTGTGGTCTTATTCATAGCTCTGAAATCAATATACATCCTCCAAATTTCATCTTTCTTAGGAGTTAAAAGAACATGTACATCATAAGGACTAAGACTTTCTTGGATAAATCATTCTACAAGAGTTTATCTACTTATCATTTTAGCTTTGCATGCTCTATTAGATTCATCTAATAATAAGATAAATTAGGTATTCATAAAATATGAATAAGATTTATAGCATGTTGTATATATTGTAATGGTGGTAGCTCATTAAGTAAGTAATTGGGGATCAAATTATTAAATTCAGATAGCAGATCTAAAACTTCAACAGGTATGTTGTCATCCTTAATATCAATGGAGATTTCAAGATGCAAGATAAATAAAGAAGTATGATCATTGAACTCTAGCTAAGCATTTATATCTCAAGGTTTTGTTTTGAATATTAGGAGATTCGCATATATCACCATGTATATCAGAAGTATCTTCTCAATCTCTAGATGGAGATATCACTGGATGGTGATATCACTAGATGGCGATATCACTATTAATTCGAGTTTTGCATTCTTTCTTTGATTGAGCTTGAGTTGTACTTTAAAATTGGGTTTGTGAGGAGGTGCAGGAAGAACTCTATGTGAGGGTGTAATTTATCTATTTTCATTAGTCTTTTCAAAGAATAACTTGATTGTATTCTCATTATGTTTGAATACATAAGTGTTTTTACACCCGTAATAGATTACATTCAAGTTATAAATCCATGATCTTCTTAATAGGATATGAGTTATTTTCATTAGAAGAATATCACACAAAATATGATCATTATAGCTACCTATTTTAATTGGAATAAAAAAAATCTATTTGTGATAAATAGAGATGTGTGATTCACCTAATTGACTTGAAAAGATTTTGGGTGAGGTTTACTTGTAAGATTGCCTTTATTAATATTTTACACCTCTTCTCTTTATATAGAATATACATCAAGAAAATATTCCTTCTTCACTAATCTTTTTCTTATTTAAAAACATTCATACACCTCATAACAGACATTGTATTTTCTATATTTAGATATACTTCTTCAGTAGATAGTGGTGTATTATCATATATCTCTTAAATATCATCATTTTCTCTTAAATCTTCTAATTCATTTAAGAACATAATTTTTACCCAGCATTGATTTTGCATATGACCCATCTTATGAAATTTAGAGCAAACTATCTCTTTCATATTTTAAGTAATTTCATAGGGTTTACTTTAAAGGGGTTGTTTAATGTAGAAGGATTAGGTCTAATGATAGGCTTTTGAGATTGAGATGTAGGTAGATATTTAGAATATACTTAAGCTTTCATCTTAGATGTGGATGCTACTTTCTTATAATTTTTTAAAAGTAAAGCATAATGAAAGATGTCATCTAAGATCCGGGGATCATGAAGCTCAACTTTATTTATAATATCTCCTCTTAATCTAATGAATTTGTTAGCTATTTTCCACTCTTGATTAGTGCATTGAGTTCTAACTATTACTTCCTCAAATGTATTCATATATTCCACTACTGACATAGTCTACTGCTAAAGAGTAGTCAATTATTCATGGAGTCTTTTATCATGATTTTTAGGACAATACTTGATTTCTTCTTTCATTTCTACCAATCTCATGAGGTTTCTATTGAATCTTTTGTTCTTTAGCTAAAATGTTTTTCAATATATTTTTACATGACTAACTAGTTTCATTTTAGCAAATATTATTCTTTGGTAATCATCCATATGATACCAATCAAAGAAGTCATTTATTTTGGTTAACCAATCTAAAAATTTATTGGGGCCATAAACACTACCATATGTTGGAGCTTTTATTTTAACTTGTTTTGTTGGTTCTTGTGATATTTCATGGATCTTAAGATGGTCTTCTCTAAGGTTGTTCCTTAGATTTGGCCTTCTCATAGGATACTCATCTCTAGGAGGATCAATGTTTTCCCCTCCTACTATCTCTAAGTCATCTAGATGTAGTATAGTTGGTGGGGTTTGAAGCCTAATACTCAAGGTTTGAATTTATGTGGTGAGATTCATGAGTTGGTCTTCTACTCTAATGATCCACTCTTCTAGTTTAGTCCTCTAGTTGGTCCAAATTAACTGATTTAGATGGCATGATGTTTAACAAAATTTAAATATGACACTCCAAATGGAAATTTTTAAATATGCAATGAGTGAACTAAAATTAACAATAATGATATGCATAAATTTTTGAAAATAACTAGCCTTTAATAAACACGAAGTAACTTGTGAATATTATAAAATATTAAACAAACTTTAAAAAAAACATAAGATTTTAAATATATGATTTTGATTTTTTATGTAAGGTTTGTATACTAGATTAAGATATTTAGTGAACTCTCCTTACTCAAGTTGTCACTAAAGTATAATGGCTTGTGCTGAGGTTAAGTAAGGAAAAGCTAGGCTTTATATGTAGCGACAACTAGTTAGTACAATTTCTTACCATATGTATTTAGTATACATTTTCCAGAGAAATCGTTAATTCTATAAGGAAAACTACACAAAATTCAAAATACAAAACTAATATTGCTTGGATTTGATATGGATTATATGCGAGCACTTTCTCCACACCTTCAAACCTTGGGCCTCTAATACCAAAATTGATGGAGATGAGTATTGTAGAATAGATATCACAGCGATTATGGAGAAAGAGATGTTCCACTTATCTTCCACTCACCAAGTTTGAATGAAATACTCCAAGGATATTCTACTCACCGAAGTGGAAGAGAAATGAAGAAGTTCTACTCATTAAAGTAGAGCCGTAGCGAGAGATCACCAAATCTTCCAGACGGCTAGCCACCAAGGTCCAATGAAAGAGTTTTAACTCCAAATTTCACACACAAAAGCCAAAAGCTCATCCATAGGTAGAATAGTTCGATTAAATAGAACAAAACTCCAAGGGATATGACTTTTGGGGAGAAAAATACCAAAAATTGAGAAAAATGTCGAAATCTTAATTTCACAACACTGCGGTGCCATTAACCAACACTGTGATGTCATAGTTCAGTACCATTGTGCCAGTAGATCAGTGCCAAGTCACTAGCTTCTTTATCCTTAAAAACTAAAAAATATGGAGTGTTGTCGGTTAGATCCACACTTATAAAATTGAACACATAAACTCACATATTTTAATCACAACTCTAATATAGTACTTACACATGATTAAATACACTCATTAGTACATAATATAAACACATGTAACATAAATCGGTACATAAAGTACCAAAAGTTCCCAAGTTCAAGCTTTAGTTAGACCTTATTACATGTCATTTTCTCCTTTGATGTGCTACATCAGTAAGTTTGACTCTTTATATTAGAAACATATAAGTAGTTATGTAAATCATCAATAGTGATTACTTATGTATTGCACACATAGAATAAGAGAATAGTATGATTTTTGTGTGGACACCATTAATGTTAAAGATTTTTGATGGACTAGCCTAATCTGTACTCACAATGATGCTCACTCAAAATCTATTCTACAAAAGTAAAATTTTGAATTATTCTATTTGAATAATATTTATCATAATTTTAAGTAGTTATTTAGTTTTCTTCATCTCAATTTAGTAGTTTTTCAAGTTTTAACTTAAATTGCATAGTTTTAGTATTTTAATCACATCTTTTAGTTCAATGCTCTATTTTGGGTGATCTTGGGCTTGATGGGAAGCTATGAAGATGCTATATAAATCTATAGTTCATAAGTCATGCCAGATCAAATTATATCTTAGACAAAATATATAATCTTTCTCTATATGAATATATATGTTGCTTTTTTTGTAATTTTTTACGAAGAACCTTAGTCCCACATCATATATAATCTCTAAGAATGGAGTATCACCTAACCTTTAATAGGAAAATGCAATTGAAGAGTGGCCTAACTCATAATTAATGCATGATATTAGAAGTTTTTATGTATTAACAACATTATATAGAAGATTGGTAAGTGGATTTAGTATTATTACACCTCCCATTATAGATCATATTAAGAAAGAAATTTTTGAGTGGTAAGGCTTTTAAAAGAATTAAGGAAAGTATGATTATAGCAATATTATTAAGGTTTTCTAATTTATTTATTATTTTTGAAGTATCATGTGATGTTTTAAGAGCATAAATAGGAGGAGTCTTAAGTAAAGAAGATAAACTAGTAGCTTTTTTTTAGTGAAAAATTAATTGATTATAAAAAAATATTCAACATATGATAAAAAGTTTTATGATATTAGAGGCATTACTTATTACCTTAAGAATTTAACTTATACTTAGGTAATGAGGCCCATAAAATTTTAAACTCTCAACAAAAAATGAAGCCCTCAACATGCTAAATGGGTAAAGTTTCTCCATAGTTTTCAACCCAATGTAGAGGAGTAGATAGTGCTCTTAGTCGCCAATTGCACTATTGTCTATTATATTTTTCTATTATTGGATTTGATAAATTACCTGAGTTATATCCTAATTTTCCTTAATTTTGTGATGTTTATAATAATCTCATTGAAAAACCAACTAAAGTTATAGATGGTTGTACTATTAAAGACAATAATCCATTTAAAGTAGAGCATTTATGTACCCCAAAAAACTTACTAAGAGATTTTTCAATTTGGAAATTACATGCTAGTGGTTTAGCTAGTGACTTTAGTAGAGAAAAAACCATTAATGTTATAGAAGATATATTTTATTTCCTAGGATTAAAATGAAGTGTTGCTGAGATTTTTGTTGGTTGTAGAACTTGTGTAAGCAACACACTCAAAATTTTGCCTATGCCTAATTGTCTTTGGAGGATATTAGTACACATTTTATTCAAGGATTGCCTAAGACTTTTAGAAAATATGATTCAAATTTTGTAGTAGTTAATAGTTTACCAAAATGTCTCACTCTATTTCTTGTTCAAAAATAGTAGATGTTTCTTATATAGCACATTCATTTATTTTTTATTTATTAATGACATGTTTAAATTGCATGGCCTTCCAAAGAGCATTATTTCTCACAGTGATGTTCATTTTACTTCATATTTTCAAAAAAAAATTATGGTGTTTAATGTGTACAAAAATAAATTTTCTTCAACCTACCACCAATATATCAATTGTCAAACAAAGGTGGTCAATCAAAGCTTTGTAAAATTGCTTTGATGCCTTATAGGCAAAAGTATTAAATGCTAGGATTTATTTCTACTAAGAGTTAAATATGCATGTAATAGTTCAATAAATGGATCAATATGACTGAGTCCATTTAAAGCATGTTATTGTTATAAGCTTGTTGACCTCATTTTTAGGATTAGCTCTCAACCCCTCCATCTTAGACATAGGATTCCTCTTAGACTTTAAGAGTTCCTTAATCTTAAGGCACATCTAGTGATTAGGTGGACACTCAACCTAGACCTAGAGACTTAGAAGGGTTAGTCATAGGAATAAGTCATGCCCTAGGGGTGTTAGGAAAATTTTCCTACTCTATAGCTTAAACCACATTCCTCACTTCCTTCCTTCAAATCAAATTCCAAATCAAATCAACATCAAACTTAAATCAATTCCGGCCTAATTTATTTTCTCCAAACTCAAATCAATACCATATGATTGAAATCCATGATTGAAATCCATGATTGAAACCCCATGATTGAAACCCATGATTGAAATTCTAAGTTCAAAATCTTTTCTAAGTCCTTTGATTTCCTTCTTATGGACTTAGCCTAAATAAAATCAAATCAATTCAAACTCATGGAATCTTCTCACAACTCATTTATATTCTCATTTATATTCACATATATAAATGAAATATAAATTCAAATCAATCAAACTAAAGCCAAAAAAATCAAATCCAAAATCCATGGCCAAATTCTAAATCTTTTCTAAGTCCTTTGATTCCCTTCTTATGGACTTAACCTAAATCAAATCAAATCAATTCAAACTCATGGAATTTTCTCACAACTCATTTATATTCTCATTTATATTCACATATATAAATGAAATATAAATTCAAATCAATCAAATTAAACCCAAACATTAAATCCAAAATCCATGTTCAAATTCCAAATATTTCCTAAGCCCTTTAATTCCCTCTTAAGGACTTAGCTCAAATCAACTTCAAATCACCCCAAATTCATGAATTTTCTCATAACCCATTTATATTCTCATTTATATTCACATATATAAATGAAATATAAATTTAAACAACCAAAACCAACTCCAAAGATCAAACCCAAATTCATTCAAAATTCAACCTTAGCCTTTCAAGTCAAAATCTTGAACTTAGCCAAATCAATTTCAAATCAAGCTAAACCCTTCATGATTCAATCAATCCATCAATCATGAATCCAAGTATAAACATAAACTTCAACCACCAAAATCAATTCAAAATTCAAACCCAACTCAAACTCATGTTCACCTCCTGAACTTGAAATTGTCAAATGAATCAAAACCCATTTGACTTCAAACCACTTGCAAATGGATTTATATTTCAATCATAAGTCCATATATGAGTTCAATCAAACTCAAATCAAGCTTTGACCAAGCCATTTGACCTACTTAGCTCACTTGACCCAAAGTGACCTAAAGTATCTTATGAGCCAAATTCTAATCCTAACCAAATTGGATTGAACTAAGCCCACCTAAGCCTCTCATTATGATCAACAATCATCATGAGATGATCAATCACTCAAATTGAGTCAAACCAAGTCAACACTTAGCCAAAATGAAACCTAATATAGCTAAAATCTACCATAGGCCAAATTATTTGAAACCAATGATCTAAGTTCATTCATGACCAATGTTTGAACTTGACCAAGTCAATATTTAAGCCTAAGCTAATCCAATTAGCCACTTGACCCAAGTTGACCCAACTTGACCTAAAAAGTCAAAATATGTCAAAACTTGATCTAAGCCAAATTGATTGAAACTAATGGGTCAAAATCATTCCAAATCACTTATTGAACTTGACCAAAGCCTCAATTGGCCAACTAGACCTAACCTAGCCCAATTGACCTTGAACCCAACTTGACCTAAAGGAGTCATGTTGAGCCAGATTCAAACTTAACCAAAATTGATTTGAAACAAAGTTACCAATCCACTTCATATGACTAACCAAACTTAAACCTACCCATGACCTAACTCAAATAGGTCAAATGGGTCAAATTGGTCAACTTGACCCATTTGACCTAAATGAAGTCATATGAACCAAATTCAAATCTAAACCAAATTAAATCAAACCAAAGTTACCAAAACATTTGAAATGGTCATACGAACTTGACCCAATTTGACAAATTGGTCAACTTGACCCGGTTGACCCATTTTGACCTAAATGGGTCAACATGAGCCAATCACATCAAACTAACTCTAAATTCAATGAAACTTGGCCAAACCTATTTTATCATCATATCAAACATACCTAAATTGAAATCAAAGTCAAATGATCATTTTACCTTTAGGCCATAGGATAAATTTTGGCCAATTTCACTTGGAATTTGGTCAAATCCTCTTCATAACCACTTAGTACTCTCTTAGTGGATCAAGTGAACACTAGGGAGTGTGGTGCACCCAACCCAATGGGTTTGGGTCAGCCCAACTTAGCCCAATGGCCAAACCAACCACTCCCATTGAAATGGCCACATGGAAATCCTCCTTCCACTCAATTCAAGCACATGGCCACTTCACCATTCCACTCCCTAGCCAAAATCAAATTCAAGGACACCCTAAACGGCCTAACAAACCCACTCATTGTGGTCAATTGGATCAAAATGGAAAGGCATTGCTCGGTTGTCCGATGGACAAAGGGGGAGATATACTCCCCCTAATTCAACAAAATTTTCACTCTCCCTCAATCGATTGAAGCATAGGAACTCAGAGCAAGCCTCAGAGAGTCTTCCCAAGCTTCCTAGAAAGGGTTTGAAATCTCCATTCTCAATTTTCAAAGCTTGAAAATAAGAGAGCTCTATTGAAAAGCCAACTTACTCAACACTCAACATCAACCCAATTCCTTCTTTAAGCTTCATCAAAGGACCAATTTGAGTTCATCTAAGCTTTTTCCCAAGCTCCAAAGGCAAGGGAGGATTCAATTCGATCAAGGCTAAGCTCAAGGCAAGGAGGAGTTGACCCATAGAAGCAACCACCCAATTTCAAGAGCTCACACTTTCAGCAAAGCTTCATCTCAACCAGATGAAGCTTCTCCAAGGGATTTGAGCACTAGCGATCACCTTCGAAGGAATGCCATTAAACCGAGCTTAAGTTCAATGTATGTTGGTCCTTTGTAAAGTGGATTTTAATATTATGTTGATCTAGCTGTTAGATGTTCTTGTACGCATGCTTAGATGGTGTGAGTTAATTTTCATTCCAATCCAAGCTCAATTGAGCTCGGATCATGGCCTCAAAGATTGATGTTCTCCATTTTACACAGAGAGCGGCAGGGATGAATCTCTGGCCATCCATCCATGCATTTTGGATGGATGGGCGAGATTAGAACACGTAGCCACCCACATTTTTCCCCTATGATCTGTGACTTTAATCTCAGCCATCCGATCATTGATCGGAAGGCTGAGGAGAAAGCACGTAGCACCGCCGCCATGCGTTGCTACGATGTGACAAGTTAAAGAGCCAATCTCATCGCACCACATGGAAAGCACATGCCACGTCATCGGCACATGTGTTTGAAATATTAATTTGCTAACTCTTTTCTTTGAATTTGGGTTTTATTAGAAATATTAATTTGCTAATTACCCATTAATTACTCTGCTGATTAATCCCAAACTTTTTATGCTTAATTAGTGGGATGACTTGTGCCTCCCCTAATTTTATTGGGATTTATTGGTTTCTAAATTAGGAGAATTGCTAGTTCATTCCTTAATCACTCCCTTAATATAATTAAGTTTAATTAAGGGCATAATTAGTGGTTTAACCCTCTGATTGAGTTAATTAACTAATTACCCCCTTAATTAATTTTATAAAATTCTAAAACTTTCTAGAATTTAATTAATCTATCTTTGGTAGATGCTTAGGTGTTCAAGAGCCTAAGTATATTAAGGAAATCAATACTCAACTCACATGTGTGAGGGGAGGTTATGAAATTACTTAAGTTAAAAACCCTTAGTTTAATTAATCATTAATCATGAGCCAAATTGCATTAAGCCATTTTCTTCTTAGGTGCATTGCAAATTTAAATTCCTTGTGAGATTTTATGTCATCTCATTAGCTCATAATTATTTGATTGACTATACTAAGGTGGTATAGATAAGGGGTAATTAACATGCTTAATTAATATCTTAACCTAAACAACATATAAAAAATCATTTAATCATCTAAAAATTAAAGTAAAATAACTAACATATGTGGGAATGGGTTAGGAACAACAAACTCACCTCACATTTCTCAAATTAAATCAAACTCAAATCAAAACCAAACCTTCTTTAAAAATAATTTGATTTGCTTTAAGCTTTTTTATTTCATAAGATTGTATTTGGGAATTAATTAGGGTGAATGTGTTTACTTTCTTTCATCACTTGATTTCTTTCCTAGTATGCTGAATGTGTATGTCATATGGATTTCATGCATTCATGCTTTTCAAAAATAAAATAAAAATGAAAATATTTTCTTTATGTCAAATTGTATGTTTTGGCCAAAAATAGAAATATGAGTGGCTATTATTACTATTAAATCCAAATTATTTTCAAAATATATGAATCAATTACCAAAATTGAAAGTCAGCTACTTATAGTTTATTTATTAGTTTGCATTTGGATATAAAAAAATGTGTCGTATGTTTGCTTCCTTTATTTCCTCTTAACACGGATTTGGATAAGATTTGTAAAGTGTATAGTTCTTTTAAAAGAACATAACACTTGCTTAAATCTTCTCTTATCCCCTTCCATGTTATAACCTAAGAAGGATCCTCATATTCACACATATAAATTGCATAAACAAATCAAACAATCAAGTATAATTTTTTGCATCTTTTCTTTTTCATTCATTTATTTTGTACATATGCTTGTATTTAAAGAAAGTGATATATTAGTCTAGACAACCCCAGGGTTGTGAGGCTTTAAGTAGCCCTAAGTAAGTCTTGTACCTTACACTCCTGGTGCTAACAATGGCGTCATATTCACTTATGCCTTTCATACATTCATATGTGCATGTGAAAATTGGATAAGAAACCCCTTTTGTACTTAATGAAAATCATGCATCATAAGCATTCAAATTTTCTTAAGTAACTCACTTAGCATTTATCATAAAGTATGCTAAACATTCCCATTTTGTATGTATAAATATGCTTAGGATTCATTCACATGCATGTTATACATGCTAGGAAAGAAATCAAGTGATGTGTGTTTTGTGAATTTAATTCACTTTACTTAATCTTAAAATGCCTTTATTTTGAATAGGTTTGTTTAGAGTTCATCTAAACTTAAGATTAGTTAAAACACATAATAAAACATTCACTAAATAAAACTAAAATAAGAATCCACTTTAGAAATTACTTAGGTTAGGGAAGGAAAGAGAAGTTCTCTTCTCTTTCCATCTCTTTACAACTTAGTAATTAATTGTAAGATTCACTTGAACCTATTCAAAACACAAAATAAATTCAACCCAAAATATTTAAACAACTTAAATGAAACCCTCCTTTAAGTTAAACATTCTTCACACTTAGAAAACTCTAACTTAAAGCCATAGCTAAGCATAGCACAAACCTCTAAGGCACACACATTAGACTAAGTCTCCACTTCTAGCTTTAGGTTAGGACATTGCATAGTTTGATGTTTGTTTTTATTTTATGATGTAATATTTTAGACTGAATGTTAGGGTGTATGTGTGTAGACTGAATGGTAGGATGATTTAGTCTAGGCATTGTCTTCTACAGGGGATTGTGCATAAGAGGCATTATAATAAATAAAAATATAAATGATTTTGTTATGCAGGTGCTTATACTCCTAAGCATAATCTAATAGGCCAGGTGGACTTAGTCACCCATGTGTGGGGTGTTAAGTCCAATATACATGCTTGGGATTGTATGATTTGCTTTAGCAAATCTCTATTTTGCAGGTGTTAGTTAGATTTTTATTTTCCCTTTTCATGTAATTTTTATAATTAAGATTTTGGAATGATTATTATGGGGATTAGGATGAGCATTGGTTATAAGGCCATGCTTTATGTACCATGTGAATCCTTTGAAACGTCCACCTTCCAACTATCCAAAAGAAGGAATCAAAGAAGAAAGAAAAGAAGAAGAATGAAGAAATGAAGCTTGAAGACACCCATAATAATGAATTCCTTACTTAATTGTATTTAATTCATTTGTAATCCAGATTGTATAAGGGTAGAACTCGGCTACCCAATTTAATATTTTTTGGATTTGTGCAGTAGTGCCTGACCACAAATTGCCTCTTATTCTTTTGTGTTAGCTTTATAAATCGATTGATGAATTATTTAGCTTGTGCATTAAGATGACATCCTTTTCCTAGTGTCTTCCTTGCTTGATGTATAGCCTGGATGACGATTAGGCTCTTAGAAAAAAAAATCTTCTACCAAATTAATCAACTCAAAATTAAAAATAAATAACTCATAACCTCACTTAAAACCTAAGTTAAAAATCAAGATAGAAGAATTAGCAACCCCTTAATTAGATGAGTATTTCTTTTATAATATCATGCATAAATATATCTTTTTCACTCTTGATTGGAGGGCTTCCACCTTTGCTAAAGAAACTTGGCTTGACCTATGAGAGCCATGGTGGAAACACACCTCCTCACTTCTCGCTAATTTTGGCCAATAACCTTACTTCTCATGCATTAGGCATATGAATCATATAAGCCTGAGTCAAAATGATTGTCCAAAAATAAAAATAAAATATAATATGAATTGCATTAGATTTAGGTTATTACTCATACTCGTACATGATCTAGTCTCTTAGAGAGTGAGTTTAAGGACTTAGTCTTTTTCTAAATAAATAATAGTCTAGTTATCTTGCATAAAGCATATGACTTGCCTACATGAATTTAAAATTGTAGAAGGAGTTAGTTGGCGGCCACCCCTAGACAGTTGTAAGTTCAATCAATCAGGTGGTTTGTTCTCTTTTGTGGAGGTAAACTAAATACCCATTTTTGCCTTAGATTTAGGTTATGCTTTTGGCCCTTGTCAAAGCTCTCTAAATTTAGGTTCTGAGGTTACTTCTCCCCTTTGTGGCCTATAAGTATAAGTCCTCACCTCTTAGGCATTTCCATAATCTTGTGTTATGGAATTAATCCCTAAATTACTAATGAAAAATTCAACCCAAATAAATTAAATCAATTTCAAAAATATAAAGCCCAACCATATGATAGCTTGAGATGCTCGCTAGGTTTCCTAGCATCGTGAGCATCTCCTACTTATCTTCATTTAGCTTCGATAATAACTCTCTCTCTTTGATCAATCCCATTTGATCTTCAAAAAATAAACTAATCGATTGATAGTCCTACCCTATTGAAATCTTTAGAGATAACGATCATTTACCTTAATCGAGAGTATTCCTAAGAAATCCTCTTCCTTAGAATGTAATTAACTATGAGGGCTTGCTCATGTAAGGAATTTAATGAACTTGGTTTAAAATAAATTATGCTTTTGTTTTCTATGTGAAGTAGGGGAAGAATCTCTGGTACATATGCAGACCCATTGTCCTTATGAGTCCTTATTCGGGTGATTAGGCCTATTGTATGGTGGTGACTTTTATCTCTCGAGATAGTACACATCTCCTCATTGTCATACCCGATCACCTTAATAAGAACATCTGTAGATCTGCGTGACATCCCAACAAGGCATATTTTTATATATTTCTGTTTTCATTTATCCTCTTTTTCAAAAAGGGGGATAGATGAAGGCAGGAATGTATAAAAATTTTCACCACAAAGCTTCATAGCCAAATAGATTTATTACCTCTTCCTATGTATGCACAAACATCTAACTTTACTTAAGAATTTACACAACATATTCATGATTTTAATAAATAAATTATAGAGCAAATAAATTTAAGTAATCGAACATATAATAAATTAGTTGTTGCTCGCAAGAAATATAGAGAATTTTCTAAGGGGGTTTATATTATGAATTGTGTGACTTCTGAAAGTTTTCCAATCGGAACCATTCTGAAGTTACATGATGCAAGTGCAGGCCCCTTTTAGAGTTTGAAAAGGATTGGGTTGAATGCATATGTAGTTGACCTATTTGATGACTATAGCATTAGTACTACTTTTTATGCATTAGACTTAATAGGATATAAAGTACTAATTATAATATCTAGTGAGCCATTTGATCCCCCATCCCCATCTATTTAGAGTGCACTTACCCTTGAACATCCATTAACCTAACCTAATAAGCATAGTGAGTAGATCAATCATATCATAGATGATCAGACAATAATCACCAAAAATTATAGTTATCAAAGGTATCTTGTATGGTCGAAAAATTAACCAGGCATGGAAGACAAATGGAACAGTATAGAGGAACTTTTCAAGATTAATCCAAGGGTGCTTGAGGTGTATCATGGTGGTGACAATTTATGCTTATGAGAGTTGAGTTCTCCACACATTAAAAGAGTTGTTGTAGACACCTTTAGTGTTAAGACTTTCATTGTACTAGCCCAATTCATACTCGTAGTTGTGCTTGCTCAAAATCTATGCTACATAAATAAAATCTTGAATTATTCTATTTGAATATTATTTGTCATAATTTTAACCATTATTTAGTTTTATTTATCTTAGTTCAGTAGGTTTTCAAGTCTAAACTTATCTTATGTAGTTTTAGTATTTTGATCATATCTTTTAGTTCAATTATATTATAAGTGATCTTGAGTAGATGGAAAGCTCAAAAATGATCTACAAATCTTTAATGCATAAGTTAAGCAAGATCAAGTTATTTCTTAGTAAAACTATGTAGTATTTCTATGTATGAATATGCAAACTAATTTTTTGTAACTTTTCATAAAGAGCTTTAGTCACATATAAAAAATATAAAAAATGTTTGTTTCTTATGCAAGTTACACATTGTGCAAGATTAAATGTTTTTTTTTCAGTGTTATGACAATGCAACCAAACTCCAAGAGGGGATGTTAAGGCCCAAGCGGTGAGATGACATCACCAAATTCTAAGTATTTTAAGCATGTCTCTATAATGTCCTAAGTTTTTCTTTATTTGGTTTGGTCTATCCACCTTTAGCAATTAGTTTTTGTGATGGATAGTTATTTATTATATGATTATATCTCTGATTATTTTGCATTTATGTGATTTTCTATTTTCTTTTTTTTATGATTGTGTTAAAACATCTTATGTGCTCTTACAATGTCCTAAGTTTTTTCTTTATTTGGTTTGGTCTATCCACCTTTAGCAATTAGTTTTGTGATGGATAGTTATTTATTATATGATTATATCTCTGATTATTTTGCATTTATGTGATTTTCTATTTTCTTTTTTTTTTATGATTGTGTTAAAACATCTTATGTGCTCTTTTTTTATTCATTGAAATATTATGTGCCTAGTCTAGGAGATAGTTTCAATGCTATCTCGATCCTCCTTATCAAGAACCATTAGGGACTGATAAACCTTTTATATATACTTTTTTCTCTCTATTCTCCTATAAGTTATTGTAAGCCAGTTAATAATGAATTAGTTTAATATTTATACAAGCCATGTTCTATATTAGATTTGCTATAATGTAGAGATTTACAAGGAATACACAAAGAAACTTAGAGTAGAATGGATGTGCAAGAGAAATTAGAAATTGAAAACTCAAACTAAAATATAAATCACATATCACATCAAGTGGTGGTAATTTTGACTCAACAGTAAATGATCTTTTTTTAAATATCATATGCCAAATCATTAATTTTAATTATATTATCATTATAAGAAATGCATGAACTCTTTAAAAAAATCTTACAAAAATATTTTAAAAAGAGTTAGGAACTTAAGTGGAATGAGTGTGATGTTCATCTATTTATGATATTAAAACTACACATAAATACAATAAAAATTGCTACAAGCATCAATCAATTCATTCACATTGGCTATATAATTATTAAAGTTAAAATTAGTTTGGTTGTATTGTTTGATTTGGTGTCATCCTATATGATTGACCAAATTCTTAATTTTAATGGTTTAAATAAGTCAAATGCTTTATTTGTTTTCATCTTTTCATACTAGCATTTTTAATATGTCATTTAATCATTTTCTCACACTCCCACAAAATATAGCTGCAAGTTTTTGGGTTAAATGCTTACCAAGGTTTGCAATTTCTTAAGGTTAGCTTGCTTATAATTGTTAGTTACTAAATTGATAAGCTTTGAATTCATGGGTACCAACTATTATGGGTACATGCATAAGAATGGGGTCATACATGAGTGCATAGGATGCTTGGCATATGGGAAACTAGCAAGTAGGCATAAATAGAGGTGAGTTGGTGCGAGTAATAGAGCAAGTCAAGATGAAGTTGGTGCTCAACATATTAGCAGGTAAAGCCAAAAGGGTCATTATTATGTGGCAAGTTTATAACATGTCATCATAAGGAGAAGATAGATCACTCATTATTTGTATTAAAAATCTTTTATTAGAAGAACAAACATACACTAAATAAGTAATTCATTATACTAGTATTCATATATAAGTATCATGTACATAATGCAAATTGCAACCAAAATATCTCATTTTTATGCAATTTGTTTTATAATGTATTATATCATAGAAGTAGTAGTTTATGTGACTTATTTTTTCATATGTACAAATAAAAGAGGTGTCTATCATCACTTATTTATTAAGCAAATGAAGTGTTCTAGGTAATTGTATTATAATATATGATATTTTTATATTCTAACTACAATAAGTTAGGTATAAAATCATATCAGGCTATATTAATAAGAATAATCATATGGTATAATATATCAGAGTCATCAATCATAGCATGTCACACTCAAATTATATCATGTCCAAGCCTTATATTACTCATTTTATATTAAGTTCATACCACTAACTCAAAATAATAATAACTTCTTGGCGAACCTTTTATCCAGGTTATTAATCTCCAGTAACCTAAATCATAATAGCCAAAATTTCTTATGTACAATAAGATGATTCTAAAGAAGGTTATACATACATATATACATACATGCATATAAATAGTAAATAAAAACATATATGTAATTATGTTAATTGTTTAGTGTTAAACATAATGTTCATACAAAATCTTTATATCTTGAAATATATATCCCAAAAATCTAAGAAAATCACAAAACAATATATTATTTCTAGAATATTTAGCAAAAATAGTTTGTAAAATAAACATTAGATGATTCCAAAAAAACTCACTAATATTAATAATATTAATTTCTTTAAGAGTTTTAGTTAATTATGAAATGTCTTGTTTATATCTAAAATGGACATATAAATATAAAAATATTCATAAATTAGAGTATAAATATTTTTTATGGCGTGATGAAAATGATTTACAAATCATGTTTATAATGGTTTTAGAAAATTAATTTTAAATCATATAGGTAAAATTTATCCTATAGATTGTCAATAGGCCATATCTCTTTTTCAACTAAGTATTTGTAAAGTTTCTTAAAGACTAAAATCTTTTGAAAGCATATTTTCGTAGACATTAGAAAATTATTTTAATTATGTATGTATTTATGTAAATATAATTTAGGAAAAAAATTATTCAAGGTTACTATGGTGAGTTCTTAAATTAAATTGAACCTATGGCTATTACACCACCACCCATCACTATTCTTTTGTCTTGATTTATACTTGGAGAGTTGAAGGAGTTTAAAATAAGATCTTTAGAAATAAAGAAAGCTATTGATTATTTATAAATTTCTTTGGACATTAATAGATTTTAAAATCCAATAAATTAATCACAATCAAAGTCATATCATGACATTGAAGAATATTTTATTCTCTTATTTATTTTTGCAAATATTTTTTAAAATATAAAAGAATGAAGGAATACACCCAAATCTACTCGAGGCATTTTAAAGTTAACTAAGTTGGCTAAGAGTTAACACTGTGAGTCTATTAGAATGAAGCCACTAATAAGAAAGTCTTCATAAATCCTAAAATCAACCCAAAACATGTCACCACCATTATATTAAACTCATCGATGAGATTAAGGAATCCCAAGACTAACATAAAATGAAGGCAACAATTTGTTAGCTTAGAAAGCCATAGAAGCCAACTAGGTAGATACATCTAGAGTTGTTAATATAAAAATATTAATATAATAAATTGTCATAACTCGACCACAAAAGCTAAAGTTGATTGGCAACTTAATGCAAGTCCACTCCAAATCTAGAATGTCTTAATATGAATAAAAAATTCACTTACTAGCTTATCTTTATTTTATGTCAAGACTTCATTAAAGTATTATGATGTAATTTACTAAGTTTTCTTAAATATAATGCTTCCTATAAACTTATGTCTCTGCCCACCCTCTTATAAATAAAGGGTTTGAGGACAAGCCATAGTCATAAATCATTGTCTTAAGTTTATGCTATAGGCAATAAGAAAAATAAATCTCCCCTCTGAATTCTCTATCTTTTATCTCTTTTCTTTATATAATTAATCTTGCTACTAAAGACAATGTGATTTTCATGAAAAAATTTAGATTTAACAACTACACTCTTAATAATGGTGGTGGATGATTTTTTTCTGGAAATTAATGAATATAATTGGTTAAATATTTGTAGTTTAAAGTTTAAGAGAGACCTTTGGAGTTTATGGAGGAATGGTGTGGAGTTTGGAGGAGTATATTGACAAGAATAACACAACTAGTTTGGATTGAGCTTTTAGGCTGATTTAGAAAATAGATTTTTTAAAAAATAAATGGCTAAAAATGTTTATAGAAAATTAGCTTAGTATGTTTACTTATGATTAGAAGTTAAGGTATGGATGGTAAGACTAAGTCATAGTTAGTGAAGTAAAGATGCTGATGAGTGGCATGAAGGTATAAGCTTACAAAGGAAGTTGAAGACTTTGTGGATAGTTGAAAAGGATGTTAAGAAGTGTGTAAAAAAGTAAAATAAGTTATCTTATGTGCTAGAAGTGAAAAAAAAATGATGTTGGATGACTAGTACTTTCACAAAAGTTTATCAATGTTTGGCCATTGAGCTCTGAAACAATGAGTAAACTCAATATTTTATTATCGAAAAGATGATCTTTTCATTCCGAAAAAGGTGTTATTTATAACCATTACAATTATTCTTCAAAATAAAAAAATTTAAATATACAGAAAAGATGTGTGATCACATTAATTATAAACATTAAATTTGAATTCATGCATTTTAAATGTTACTATGTTATGCAAATTCAACAACTTCACATATCATGCTTGAATTTAAATTCAAAGTTTCAAAATCTAAAATTTAAAAAAAAAAGTAAAACTATAAATGAGCATTCATTGGTTAAGCTTCTTTCAATCTTGATTTATTTTGAGCTTTAACTCGAGATCTAGTAAATAATTTTTAAGAGTTTTTTTATTGATCTTATTAATTTTCTCTAATATTCTTATAAGTCTATTAAGGCCTCTACCCAGTCTTTCAAATAATGCACATGTTGATTCCTACATCAACAATGCAAGTAAATGCATATTTTATTTGTTGATTAACATAATCTACCTCCATGAGTGCCTCTACCTATGCTCTCTACTAGAACTCTTGTTGATGCCTTTATCAACAACACAAATCAATTTCTTTTATCAATCCCCTTTAGTCCTTAAGCTCTTCCCTCAATGTTTATTTATTATTTGCACTTCACACAAACTTTGATAACACATGATAAAATTTTTTGATTAGGTACAATTAAGGATTAATTTAGCTAATTAAGCAAGTTTTTAAAAAATATTAAAAGTAAGCATATTATCCTATTCAACGGGCGACTTGTGCCAATGTGGATTCCATGTTAGTTATCCATTGAATAAGCTTACCCCTAACAAACCGCCTTACTCCCTTTACCGAACCAAATACCTAATCTCTCGACATAAACGAACCCAGTTGCCCCCTTCCGGACTGATTGCTTTTCTTTACCAAACTTCTCACCACCAACATTTACCTAGCTCCCACGATCTATCGACATCACATCGTGTACTTCTAGCCATTTGATGCCAGAGTCATCGTTCGGTCAACATTTTAAGTATTTTGTATCCCTAACTTTTCTTTTTGTGAGATCGCTTTGTCGAATACGATTATTGTCATTTTATGCATATATAGAGTGAATATTATAGTTTTCAAGTCCCCTTTAATTAATTATTATGATTTTATTATATGTTTATATATCTAACACACAATATTTGTTTTTATAGAAATGGCATTGATCTTATGCACAATAAAGCGCGGTACTATGTAAATTTTATGATTGAACTATTTTTTTATAAAGTAATGAAAATTTAAGTGAACATCTTAGTTTAGGTATAAAAAATATAAATGTGTAAGAAATTAGGCTAGGTACGTAAATGCATTAAAATAGCTATTTCATTCACAATTTATTAGTTATATCATTCAACATCTTATTAGACATCAACTAGATTTAAAATAAAAAAATTATAGATCATATGGTATAAGAGTGTCTTATATAAAGGCTTGGGATGCACATTTAAACGCAATCAAAGCTATCTTCGATAGTTGGGAGGAATCATATCGCTCGTTCGAGAAATTCATGGCAATAGGCTCAGTTATGTTGGGATCATTATATCAGATATATTCAACTGAAATAAATCACTTTTAACATATATTCTAGTCAACTGGGCCTTCTATAATTAGTTGTCAATATTGTCAACCTATTTTAAGTTTAGACAACATAATTTTGTTGGGTAAGTATAGAGATGCTCTTCTCACTGCTTTTGGGTTTGATGAAATTAACAACTTATATCCACTAACATTTGTAATTATCAAAGCTGAATGTAATGAGTCATGGATATCGTTCCTTTAAAGACTCCAAGACTTGATCACATTAATCTCTACACAAAGTGACTCATGTATCATATTAGATCTACATATTGGTTCATTTCATGGGTGCAGAGAAATTTTTCCTCGGGTGGTGCATCGACATTGCTTGTGACATTTAAGAATAAATTTCAAAAAAGCTCTTTAAACTATGGGCATTGCAGATATGATATTAATGTGCCAAAAGATATATGTTATAAGTAACACATATTATATTCATATATTCAAGCGTCACATTATAGACATCAAAAATATTAAACAGGAAGCATACTATTGGTTGGTTGCTAGGGATGCTATAAAATGGTCTTTGACTCGTGATGGCGGCTATAGGTACGACACAATGACCATCAATACATCTGAGTGCTTCAAAGGCGTCTTGAAGCGAGCTCATGGTGTGGTGATATAAATATTAATTATAGCTATTTATTACAATATTATGGCTATTTTTTTTCTCAAAACACATTGAGATAATAATAGATTTTATCACCCAAAATGACTCGGCATTCTCCCTAAATGCAATGTGTATTTTGCAATGTAATGTGCCCGAAGCAAGGAAGTACCCTAAACCTACACAAATTAACATATATGAGTATGAGGTCTTTGATATGTCTTCCAGAGCATTTAAAGTTGAAATGCTTCAAGTTGATACTAAATTATTATTTGCCTTTATACAGATGAGTCCAAACACATTGAGAAAGAAATCCATCAAGACCATTGAAGAAAATGAAGAGACAATAATCACTTATTTTGTGTTTATCTTCAAAAAAGTTTATTTGCAAAAAAAAATTAAAATTTTTATTTAGCTACTGTAAGATGAGATTAAGATTAGTTAAAAAATAATTTTCAATTTTTTGTGATAATTTTTTATTTTGCATGGTAACTCTATTATGTGTTTCCCTGGAGCTCTTTAGCACGTGATGTATTAAATAATTTGGCAAAATTTTTAGATTAGGCTTAATTCTAATCTTAATTAACAGTTTAGGCACAAAAATTTTTTTTTAAAGAAAATAGGCATAGTCGTCCGTACGACGGACGATTGGTGCCCATGTACGCCACATCGGCGCGAGTCGTCTGTCCAACGGACAACTGGCGGACTCTTCTTCTTTTTTATTTGTGTGCTTTTTGGTAGCAGAGAGAGAGAGAGAGAGAGAGAGAGTGCTCTCCCCGGATAAGAATTTTTTTTATATAAAAAAAACGGAGATTTATTTAAATAATTGATTCACTTATAATAAAATTTTTGATTCTTGGTAGAAGGGCAACTAACGCTTAATAAATAAAATAAATATATATATATCAATATTATCATTGTATAATTAAAATATAAATATAATTAAATTTTAGTATCAAATATAAATTTGATTAAATTAAATCAAAATAATTAACTATTAAATAAATAATAAATAAATAATTCAAATAATCATTATTTATAAATTTCAGTTAAATTAAAACTATAATATCAAAGTTATTAAAAATTATGAAGATTTATAAATTAAAAAAGAAAGAAAAAAGAAATAAGTCTAAAATAATAATAATAACAAAAATAAAAAAAATATAAATATAAAAAATTCATCTTTAGTGAAATATATATGCATTTAAAATTATATTATATTAAAATTATATTTATATATATATATATATATATATTTAATTATATAAATATATATATATTTATTAAAAATTATTTATTTATTTATTTATTTATTTATTAATGCATATATATTTCACGTGACTAAAGATGAATTATTATTTATTTTTTTATATTTTTATTTTTTTATTTTATTATTATTATTATTATTTTATATTTTTTTTTTCTTTTTTTTTTCTTTTTCTTTCTTTTTTAATTTATAAATCTTCATAATTTTTAATAACTTTGATATTATAATTTTAATTTAACTGAAGTTTATAAATATGATTATTCGAATTATATATTTATTATTTATTTAATAGTTAATTATTTTGATTTAATTTAATCAAATTTATATTTGATATTAAAATTTAATTATATTTCTATTTTAATTATACAATGATAATATTGATATATATACATATTTATTTATTTATTTATTTATTTATTAAGCATGTTAGCTCTCATAGTTCTCACTAAAAGAATCAAAAAAAAAAATTCAGTGAATCTGATTCAATTTTTTTAAATAAAATCAGTTCCGTTTTTTTTTATAAAAAAATCTTATCTTATTGGGAGAGAGCTCTCTCTCTCTACCAAAAATGCAAAAAAAGTCGTCGACATATGGCGTCGCGTAGACATAGGTATCATCATATGGACGTATCTATTTCTTTAAAAAAAATTTTTTATGCCTAAACTGCTAATTAAGATTAGGATTAAGCTTAATCTAAAAATTTTGCCTAAATAATTTATGTTGGTATGTTAAAATTTGTTTATTCCCAAGTCATATGAAGTGTTAAGATATGTAAAAGCTATAGATTTTGATGCAGTTATCATCAAAAGTTGTTTATTGAAAAATCATAGATAATTTTATAGGCTTTCAAACGATACCAAAATAACTTTATTTGGTTATGATATGACACTTAAAATACTATTAGTCGAAGCAAAAATCTCGATGTTAAAAGCAAGCTGATCCGAAGTTGGCGTGAGAGCTGTAAAATATCTGAAACTTTGGGATATCGCTTAAATCTCTAAAAGCTCTCAAATATGGAGTGTTTATAGTCAAATCGGCGTCGGGCGGTTCCAACAAGCTAAAGATCTTATAATTCCGACTTCATTTGAGCATTCAAATACACAAAATGCATCATATGATCAAGGGAATCATCATGAGCCGTCCGATGGAGAGGAGTTGGATTTTGCATGTATTTGAGAGATGTCACTCCGTCTATAAATCACATTCATCCATATGAAGGGGCCAAGTGAAGGAGAGAAGGCAAGCAAAGAGGAGAGCTCTAAAGATCCTCCAAAACATCGTCACTCGGTCGTCAACCACGCCGCCGGCCGCGCTATACCGCCCGTAATTGCCGTAATTCATTGTTGCGGTCATCGACCACTATCATGGTCATCGGTGTCATAAATTTCAACCGTTGTCAACATCGTCGTCAACTTCATCGTCAACCTTGAACCAAGACAAATTGCTGGTAGCCAACTCTCGTCACTCTCGAAACCAATCCTTGAACCAAGGGCGTAACCTTCCTCACTTCCCCACGATAGCGCAACCCACTGGCGGTAGAAATCTCTTTAGAAGATCGTGTGTCGAATGGAAGAGTCTCAAATGAGATGATCGACTTTTGCGAGGAACACTTACCGCAAAAATACATCTCCCCAAGATCGATCGTTAGGGAAGGTCAAAATGCTAATTTCATTATTGGGTTCCTCCGTAGAGACCGTGATCGATCTCCTTGACACCGCTAGTTCTATCTCATCCGTGCGCTCAGCCTGCTAATCCACATTATTGGTAGACACATTCTCATCATTGACCTGTCATGTTATGCGTTACGTGCTTAATGCAATACAAATTTCACCTTCAAGGCAATCATCTTCCCCTCATGGTATGAGGAATCCTCACCTTTAAGCTATTCTTCAACTATTCACGTAGGTTTCAAGCTTCGAGCATTGATTCCTATGATGGGGCAACTGACCCATATGAACACATCGACCATTATAGGACCATTATGCATATCCAACGAGCTCCTGACACACTGCTTTGTAAAGTCTTCCCTGTTACCCTCAAGGGGCAAGCTCGCACTTGGTTCTACTTCCTTCCAAGGGGATCCATAATTTTTTTAATGCCAAGATCCTTGGAGGACTCAGTCAGCCTTTTACTCGTCCTTGTCGAGACGGTCCGCCATATGCGACTTGGTTCATCGTGGAAGCACAAATCTCGATGAGGCTATTACTTCCCATGCAAACAATTTGAGCAATCCACAGGAAAACGTAAGAGTGCTCTAGGAAACACAGATCAATAATCCCATCAAAAAAAGCAACAAGGCAGTCGTGATTTCCCCCCACGGCCCTCACATCAACGATTGGAATACACGCCACTGAACACATCTAGTGTTAATGTCTTGATGGCCATTCGAGATGAAGAGACCATTAAGTGGCCACATCCACCAAATCAACAATCGAGGGGCAATATTGTCACTTCCATCAGTGGTGGACATACTACGTGTAAACTTAAAGAAGAGATTGAGAGGCTTATTCAACATGGATATTATCAATTTGTGCAAAACCAACCACTCAAGCAAACATAGCTCCAAGCGGGGCAACAGGGACAATCATCATAGAAATAACATAATAATGTAAATAGTTGGAGAAATTGAAAGCGATTACAAGTGGGCCACTACTATCTAATCAAGTCTTCATCAAGCTTTGAAGAGCGAGTTAAAAAAAGCTTGTATTAATCATCATCACTTTTAATAACTTCGGACTTGGAAGAGTCCAAGTTCCACATCAAGATCCTCTCTTGTCATCGGTGTGGGGATTGGTGACCCTGTTATGTTGTTAAGAGAATTTTGATTGATAATGGGAGTTAGTTGATGTTTTATTTTACTCCACCTTTCTTAAGATGGGTCCGTTATGAAAACTTCAACCCGCCGCAGACCATATATGGGTTTGATAATCGCCTGACGAGTGGAGGGACAATCACCCTTCCGTTGTTCTCGGAGAATTTCTCAACAAGTCACTCACTCCGCTCAATTCATAATGGTCAAGTCAAATTCAAAGATACAATGCTATATTTGGAAGACCCCTCCAATCAATCTTCGGTGCTATCACTTCAGCACCTCATCTTAAGATAAAATTTCAAACTCCCATTGGGGTTGGAGTGGTCTGTGGAAATCAACAAATAAAGCACAATCGCTACCTCAAACAAGCTCAACCACGCCCTTCGTGACCTTCAACATCGAGAATTTTAATCTTCAAGATAAAGAAGTACCTAAGAGGGTTTTACCTGTAAAAGACCTACTCCCCACTGCTATCGATGACCAACCTTATAACTAAAAGATCCAGAGGAAAAATCCTCCTAGAACTTGGAATATGGAGGGTCTCTAAAAAGTGTTATATGTAATTTGGTATATAAATATTATAGTCTTTAATTTATCCCGCTTTTTTTCCTCCCCATCCTCTTGTCTTTTGTTAACTTTCTCTAAAAATATATCTCGCCCCTTTGTTAAGTTATCTTATGACAATATTGTATCACCAACATTATCAAAGTAATGAGTTTATGGCTTTCTCTTACAAGCATGTTTCTTCTTCATTTAATCCTCCCTCTTGATAAATATACAACTCACGTTGTGTCTCAATCTCAATCGGGCATGATCAATCCCAAGGGGACTTGATCGGACCTCTTCCATACAGGTAAGAAGTCATGTAACACTTTGGCTGATACCTAGGATAGGTCAAAAGGTCCTTGGTGGACATCCCACGATCTCTTCCATACAGGTTAACATCATCGAGTCACACTCTGACAAACAACCTCGAATAGGTCAAAAGGTCCTTGGTGGACATCCCACGATCTCTTCCATACAGGTTAATGTCATCGAGTCACACTCTGACAAATAACCTAGGATAGGTCAAAAGATCCTTGGTGGACATCCCATGATCTCTTCCATATAGGTTAACATCATCGGGTAACATTTTAACAAATAACCTCGGATGGGTCAAAGATCCTCAACGGATTCAATTCAACCTCTTCCATACAGGTTCACGTCATCGAGCAAACACTCTGACAAACAACCTCGGATAGGTCAAAATCTGGATTCAATTGACTCTTCCATACGTTAACGCTATCGAAGTCATACTCGACAAACAACGCTGGATAGGTCAAAGATCCTCGGCCGCCAACCACTGCCGCCTTGCTGCGACCACCCTGCCGCGCAACCACCATCGCCGAATCTCCGCTGTCGCCACTATCGCCACGCCATCCTCGCATACCGATTACGCATCACTTGCCATTATCGCGCGCCGCCGCTGTCTGCTACCGCTAACCATCGTGCCGCCTATGCCGCTTACCGCCGCTCTACCATCTTATCGCTCACCACCGCTGATTATGCTGCCACCGCTGATAATCGCTACCGCTTACACCATCATCGGCCACCGCTGGCCGATTACTGCCGCCGCTACCGCCGGCACTGGTCACCACTATCGCTGCCGGTCATCCCCGCTTAACTACTGTTGCCGCTTTCGCCGACTTGTTGCCGCTGACCACCCTGCCGTCGGTAACCACTGCCGTCCACCGCCACCACTCCGTTGTAGTCACCATCGCTGCGCCATCAACCCATCTCGGTGATCGCATCCAAACCGACGGTCCGGAGGCGGTGACGCTCTTCGGGGAAAACGAACAACGACGTAGTACCGCGTTTTGATCTCTCCAAACCAACGGTCTAACGAGCGGATGCCTCTTTGGAAAACTGGAACAACGATGCGCCTTGATTCCAAACCCGGTGCCGAGGTTTCTTTCGAGGGAAAATTGGAACAACGACGTACCATGGGTCTTGATCGCCTCCAAACTGGACGGTCCATGAGGTTGATGCTCTTCGAGGGAAAACGGAACAATGACGTAGTATCGCGGCCTCCCAAACTATCTTCTCAAGAAGAAGAGAATGCCTTTCTCCCTCTGGGGGGGTTTTTATAGACCCTTTATAGAGGCAAAAGAGTAAAACCGCCAAACCGCCGGAAACCGCCAAACCATCAAAATCATTATTCGCCCATGCGCTACCGCCACAGCCATGGCCGCGAACCACGGCCAGCTCGGTCGCACCGCTTCCACCGCTGGCAATGCCGTCTGCACCGCGAATCGCACACTTTTTCGCCCGCGGACCCACTCAGCCGATGAATCAGACCACTCGCAGATCCGCCTATTCGCTGTCTCGCCTGCTGACACGAGGTCCAGTCGACCCGCCACCAACTGCTCCACTAATGGCGGCTTGAAGGCCATTGAAGGCCGCGCCCGCGGCCGCCTCATTCAGACGCGAAGCATGGCTACTGGCGCTACGCTGCCATGGCGCCAGCGCCGTTCGCACTGGATGGGTCCAGACCTTGAAATTTCGCACCTGCATACCTGCATTTGACTCTACACTCGCGTCATAATCTTTCTATGAAGATCCGTTCTCTCAAAATGTGTAGTTAATGGAACCTCAAATTTCATTGAAGAATTTGCTATTTTCAAGTATTTGATATAGATTTTTGAATGATTGAGATAATGTCATCCAAAAATAGGGGGCAACTGATATGACACTTAAAATACTATTAGTCCAAGCACGAATCTTGATGTTAAAAGCAAGCTGATCCAAAGTTGAAACTGGTCAAGATCAAGCTCTTAAAATATCCTTGAAAACTTTGGGATATCAGTTAAATCTCTAAAATGCACTCAAATATGAAGTGTTTATAGTCAAATCGAGCGTCTCGATGAGCCGGTTCCAACAAGCCAAAGATCTTATAATTCCGACTTCATTTGAACATTCAAATACACAAAATGCATCATATGATCAAGGGAATCATCAAGCCGTCCATGGAGAAGTGGTTGATTTTGCATGTATTTACGAGATGCCACTCTCCAATCTATAAATACCTCATTCCTCATGAAGGGGCCAAGTGAAGTTGAAGGGAGGCAAGAGAGAGAGAGAGAGCTCTAAAGATCTTCCAAGCACAATCGCGCTACCACTGACGGCCGTCACGGGCCGCCACCGCTAATCCTCGCTGCCGTCGACCATTGTTGCCGGTCATCACCACCATTATTGTCGGGTCATCGGCCAACATCGCCGTCAACATCGCCACAATATCGTCAACTCGCCAACATCGTCAATTCCGTCAACATTGTCTATTACTGAACCGTTGTCCATTTCATATACAATCTGTAATCCCAGATGGGAAGATCTTGTACAAAGATACATAGTGGAAGCTTTTACTCAGGCCCCGTGGTTTTTTCTCTTTCAGGTTTTCTAAAAATTGAGTTTTATTGTTCACTCTTTAAATAATGTGTCGGATTTCCAACGAAGTGAAAAACTTTACTCTACCGCAACTGGTTTTCTAGCACGCAACAGGTTAATAGATGAGTGAGTTAAGGAAAAAAAGTTATAGGATCAATAATTCATGTTTCACATCAAAAATTACGAACATACGTAAAATCTACAGATTATCTAGTAGTAATTGTTAAATGTTATCGACATAAAAGTCACAAAAAATTTTATAAGCTTTTCAATGATACTAAAATTACTCAATTTCAATGATAAGTGAGTGAGTTATGGCCAAAAAAATTGTTGTAGGGTTGGCAGTTCATGCTTTGCACAAAAAAATATGAACATATGTAAAAATTGCGCATTAGCGAGGAGTAATCATCAAAAGTTACCAATACTAAAGTTATAGAGAATTTCATACTATTTTCAATGATACCAAAATTGCTCAGTTGGGACAACATAAGAGTGAGTTATCGCCATAAAATTATTACATGGTCGATAGTTTGTATTTTGCACCGAAAAATTACGAACATACGTAAAGGCTGAGGATTATTGAGAAGTAATCACTAAAAGTTGACAAAAAAATAATAGAGAATTTTGTAAGCTTTTTAACTACTAAATCTCTCAATTTTGACAAGAGTGGATTTTGGCCAAAAAGGTTTTTATGTTACATACCAAAAAAATATGAACATATATAAAAATCATAAATTATCGAGCAATAATCATTGAAAGATTTTAATAGAAAGTCATTGTAAGCTTTCTATCAAAATCATTCAATTTGACTATAGATGAGTGAGTTATGACCAAAAAACTAGAGTTTATAGTTTATGTTTCACATAGAAAAAATATGAACATTTGTAAAAATGTAGATTATCAGTAATAATCATTGAAAATTTTCAAGAGGAAAATCATAGAGAATTTGATAAGAATTCAAAGCGATATTAAAATCACTCAATTCTAATAAAACGAGTGAGTTATGGCTAAAAAATCGTTGTAGGATTGGTAGTTTATGCTTTGCACTAAAAAATATAAATGTAAAAATTGTGAATTATAGAAGTAATCGTTGAAAGTTGTCAACAAGAAATCCATATAAATTTTTATAAGCTTTCCAACAATACTAAAACCACTCAATTTTGATAACAGATGAGTGAGTTATGACTAAAAAGCTGTTGTAGAGTCCGTAATTTGTGTTTCGCATCGAAAAATACAAATATATGTAAAGACTGTGAAATTTCAATAAGTAATCATCAAAAGTTGTCAATAGGAAAGTAGTAGATAATTTCATAAGCTTTCCAACAATATTAATATGACTCAATTTTGATAATAATAAGTGAGTTATGGCCAAAAAATTGCTATAAGAGTGGAACTCAATTTAAAAAAATTTAGTAAGTACAAGTCCCCTGTTTAACAGATGACTAGCATTGACTCTGATTTCACATCAATCAAAGTTGCTTGTTCAAGAAGCGATTATTCCCATTTTAAATTTTTTAAAAAAGGTACTTATTTAGCTAAATTAATATTTAATTAGGCTTAATTTGAGATTTTTGTCATAACACACTTTTGGCTAGTTCAATTTGATCATGCTAAAATCTCACAAACATTAATCGCCTATGACACAAATTCTTTGAGAAATCAAAAATTTGACCACTTAATGATGAATGCTATTTTCATTATAATATATATATATATATATATATATATATATATATATATATATATATATATATATATATATATATATATATATATATATATATATATATATATATATATATATATTGATCATTTTACCTATTTATTAGTGCAATATACGTACATATATGCACAATATAATTAAAAAAAAGAAAAAAATGTATTTTCCTTGCTCTCATTTTCTAACAATTCAAATGCCCTGCTCAAGATAGAAGGAAGATCACCTCCCTCGAAAATCACATATTCCGTGGTTTGATTTGGTTCAAAAAGATGAGTCGGTTATGGCACGAAATCGAATCGATCAAAGCAGCAGCGCTAATTCTTAAACCGCCTTGAATAGCACGGCTGCTCCCAACCATAAAAATTGGTCTAGTCGGGCTCATAAGCAACGTGTCTACACTTGGCAGAATCTTCTTCAACCTCCATTCATGATGAGTGTGGGTGCGGTGCACTTTACTGGGCGAGGAGGTTCATCCCTTCCTCTTACAGTTTAAAGAATAAACTCTTTCACATGTTGCCGTGGCCTAGCCCACTTTACTGGGTCTTAGTAGTGAGAAATATCAAAAAAAATACATAAATATATATACACGTGTGTGTTGAAGCTTAAGTTTGTTTAATATTATCGTCGAGCTTCGAGCTCATTTCGATCTTTTTAGAATGACGTTTAAGCTTGAATTTGTTTATCATTATCGAGCACGAGCTTGATTCGTGTTTGTTCATGAGCTGAGTTCAAATTAGATTATCGAGTTTGTTAAAGAGTAGCTCATTTAATGAAATAAACGAGCTTTAATCAAGCTTCATCGAGCTTGTTCACGAGCAGTTTGTTGATAAATTTGCATGAGCTGTATCAATTAAAGTTTTATTAAGTTTAAAAATAATAATTTAAATAATATTGTTCATAAACAAAGTCTTAATTAGATATAATCAACTCTTTAGTAATTTATCATAGCCTTTAAATGATAATATTCATGAATAAAAATGAACTGAACAGCAATCAAATATTTATAAAAATATTTAATTTATTTGATTAATTAATTAAATGATCATGAGTGAGCTCTAATTGAGTTGGTTGATTTGGGGTCATATGAGAGTTTCTCATTAAAATAGTTACACTTTTTTAAAAAATATTTTTTAAATAAATTTTTAGATTAATATTTACCGACACATGGCAAGCTCTTTCGGTAACATTCCGGTTCCAATTTCATCAATATATCTCCTTTTTAGCTTTTTATTTTCAGAGATTCTATTTATAATCTTTTAGAAGAAGCGAGAAAGTTTAAAGAGCAGCTGAAGAGCAAATGAGCGAGGGAGATAAGGAGAGAGATCTCGTGATTTTGGAGGACGCCGGAGATTCGACGCCGAAACTGTTTACAAGTACGTCGCGGAATCTTTTGGCTAGAGAGCTCGGATTCTATTCTCCTGGTGGCATACGTTTTGATTCTAGGGAGACGATTCATTTGCTAAATAAAGGCGAGTGTATTCCGAGGAGGGTCTTCTCTCGAATGGACTCTGAGGAGACGTGAACAGTTGGGTTTTTGATTTGTGGTTGTCCCTTGATTGCCTGGGTTTCTGGGTTTTTGATTTGGGGAAGAGGGCAGGAAGAGAGCAGGTTGTGAAGAAGAGATGGGGTTCAATCTGGGGGCAGAGCTTGTGCGGCTCGGGATCGTGGCGACGACCTCCGATCATAAGTCGGTGGTATCGATAAATCTGTTTGTAACGCTGCTCTGCGCCTGCATCGTTATTGGTCATCTCCTAGAAGAGAATCGGTGGATGAATGAGTCCATAACTGCTCTCGCTATCGTGAGTTCTCCATCCCCACTTGAGAAAGATTGGATTTGTTCTCACGTCCCATTTGGCGAGCCGATGTGGGATCGATGTGTAGTTTTTTTATGTTTTTCTTTGGTTTTGGTGCTTCTAAATGAGGGATATCCGTGTTTTGATCACAATGATAGGGCTTGTGCACGGGAGTTGTTATTCTACTGACGACAAAGGGAAAGAGCTCTCACATACTCGTCTTCAGCGAGGATCTGTTTTTTATATACTTGCTTCCTCCGATTATATTCAACGCTGGGTAAGTCTCACTAAATTTCCTTGCCCTCAAAAACCTTATTTTATTGTTGAATTCTGGATTTGTGCTATGAATGCGTGAAAGTTTGGCTTAAAACTCATTTTCTGATGCAATTATTCTCAAGAAAAGTTTTTTTCCAGTAACTTGTGTTTTGGAATGAACTGCTGAATAGATACTTTAAATGGTTTGGGAATGTCCCCATTTTCATTGAAGTTTTTAATTATGGTGGTAAAGGGGGTAATGGTATGTGAATGACATAATCACAATGATCCAGAGTTGTTACAATTTGTTGGTGAAAAAAAATTATCTTATGTTTTACATAGGCAAGGAATGTATTTAAGAACCAAAGGAAAGGCATTTGCAGGGTGGTGTAGAGAAGGGCTTCTGTATCATTAAACTTGAAGTGTTTTATCTTGTTTAATTCAGACTTCACATTGCAATGATTTTAATAAGATTTTCCTCAAGTTTTATCTATTTTTTTGTTTGGGAGTGAGATTGTAATGCTAAAATAATTAAGCTTGATATTGAGATTCTTATCATGGCATTTGAGCACACTGCAAATAACCAACATAATTTTGAGGCCTTATTTACCAATTACAATTCAAATTTTGTTATCCATTCATGGCTTAAGCTTAAAGAAAAGAAAAACAACTAAATTTATTGCTTGAAGGTTCTAATAAATATTATTTTTGCTTGCAGGGAGGAGGGAGGGAGGGAGGAGGGAGAGAGAGAGAGAGAGTTCTTAATGTTCTTAGCAATTTATTGTAAAACATGCACAATTTATCAAGTAAAGAGAGAATATAGACATAATTTTTTACTTGAAGAACTTGAAATGGAAAAATCACAAGGTCTATCTTAGTTGGAACAACAACTACTAATAGCACAAGATATTATAAGGTACTGTAGTTTTTTATAATTAGAGAAGGTCTCAATAAAATAAATGAAGGCAAGTTATTGTAGGAGCCTCATGATCGAATGCAAGAAGGTGGACAAGGCATTGAAGGTTGATTATAGCATGCTCCTTGGAGATGTTGATGACACAAATCTTGCTTTAATGAAAGATACAACATGAATTCTTGCATGCTAAAATTGACCTATAAAAGTTTCTTGATGATTTTTACAACCTATAGAACTTTAGAATTTTGAACATTCTGATTGCGCCAAATGAATTGAATTGAAAGTTTATTTATAGATTTTAAGAACGACACTTTGATCATTATTTGAAATATGTCAAAATATTCTTTTTAGATGCTGACAATGAATGGTGCAAATTACAATTTTGTATTATGAGTAGACAATATTGCCTTTTGGATATTCCGATCAACTCACAAGTGGCATTGAGATAGTCGATGGTGGTCATTGATTGTCACTAGGCGAAGACATCAAATGGGCACTTGTGATTCTCGCGTAAGAGTTGTGAAACTAAACAAGAAAGGTGTTGCCTTGAACTTACACCGGGTCAACTATTGCTTTTTGAGAAAATATAATATACTTCACACATATCGTTCAAATATCATAAGATGGGAACTTGCACTCTCCACCTCTTGTTGATGGGTAGGGATGTTCACCGCCACTAGGAATGTGTTTAAGCTTATCATTTTCTCCAAGAATTAATTTTGGTTGAGGCTTTACTTGAGCATTGACTGCTTACTTTTCTCTATTGACATTGTAGGTGGATTATTTTTCTTTGTTGACATTGTAAGTGATGTGAAATATTTTTTGTGCGAAGATCCTTCATTTTAGTGAGTGGTAACGATTTATTAAGAGTTCTTAATAACTCTTTTATTTGCTTTGAATTGGTTAGAAAATATACTTATTTGGTTGGCAAAGGTGTTGTTGATCGAGTGATGTAAGAAGTAGAACCATATTTCTAGTGGGTACCTAGCATAAAAGTGAGTTAGACATATATTTGGATATACAGGATGGCCTTCAATTAGTCCACATTCTTGTAGGGTAAGTAGTCCCATGGTATGCCTAACAAATAGAAATTAAGAGGTGTAGGATGTGAGAGGATTGTGGCAGAAAAGACAAATGCCTCTTCTCTTATAAATTTTAATTAGAAAGAGGTTGAATTTTGCTACTCATAGGGAACTCTTCTTGAATAGATAAAATAGCTTATCCTGAAGGAGATTGCATTGAACACCATCAACTCAAGTTAGTTTGGATGTGCCAGTTTCATTTGATATTTGGGAATCACTTGCCATAGGAGGTGGATGAGATTAGTTGGCAATATTGAGAAGATCGTTGTTAGGTGTTTGAGGTGGAAGAACCTTGACTTAATGATAATATGCTACAATGTGAAATTGTTGAGCTAATGATTCTTGATGTGCAATAGGTTATGAGAAAGGAGAGACCTAACAAAGCTATGATGCTAAAGTTCTTACTGGTTATATTCACAAGAAGGCAAAAGTTCTTGTTTCTAACTCATCCATATCTTGAACACAATCTTTGAGGGACCCTTAACGATTATTAACCAATGGAGGAATCAAGGCTTCTGTTGTCCATAGTTTGTTGGTCAACCCCTTATTTGGCATAAGATAAAGGACGAAGCTTAATATTTCAAATGGGATGCATGTTCATCATTAATAAGAGGTATTAATACACTTGCGCTTGATTGAGTATTGACATTTAATCATTCAGTGAGTGTGGGGTGGTTTCCCATGACTGATGCCAAATTGTTAAGTGCGAGAAATCAAGTTAATAAAGATAGATGATTTGATTTATCTCAACTATTTAAGACAACACATTATTAGTCAAGTATAGAGAGATTATGAATACATAATTTTTACATGAAAAATTCAAGAAAAAATCATAAGGCACTCAATTGAAACCACTTACTCTAATAACAAAAGCATTTGGAAGGTACAATTTTTCTACATATAATGTGGAGTCAATGAAAGGAAAGGAAAGTTATTGTAGAAGTGTTATGGGCAATGATGATGTACAAACATAAATGAAGCACCTAATGTTTTATCACAACCACCCTTTTTTTAGTGTTGCAAGAGCACAATATTAATGTTATAAAAGATATGACATGAATTCCAATGTTCTAAAGACAGCAAAAACATCTCTTGAGATTCCAAGCAGCCTAAATAGCTCTAGAATTCTAAAACATTCAAAATATGCTCCAAATGAATTTAATTGAGGCTTGTATGCAGATTTTAAGAAGGATGCTTTTATTTTTGTTAGAATTACACCATAATATTTTCTTAAGATGCTAATAATGAACAATACATATCGTGTTCTTCCATGATCAAAATGTGACTAATCAATGCTTCCTTATGCCTCTGTCTGGCTTGAATGGCTGGGACCAAAATAGTGAATAACGGGGATGATATCAGTTCGATAGTGATTGCCACTTATGATATCTCCATTTAGCAATTTGAATATGCAATCTTGTATTTCTTGATGTCATGAATTCAATATAGGCAACAAATTGAAATTTTGATTGTTTATTTAATGAAAATAATTTTGAAAAGATTTGCCACTCATTGGAAAACTAAGATGATATTGTCACACCCAATTTCACAACAACTTGAGTAGATAGCTAGCGTCAGAGACTGCCATAAAGTACTACAAAGAGGCATGGACAATCTAGATGCATTTTTCACTAATACCATCATGTCTTTAAATATTAAGATTGAATGAGTAGAAAATTAGTCTACCTATATCATCAGGAAAACTTAAAATTTATTCTTAAATCCTCTAATAGATTCATACATTATAAAATGAAAGTGTGCATATGATAATCATTAAATTAGAGTAGAGAGCTTCTAAAAGAGCACCAAAGGTAAATTTATATGTATAAAAAAATTTAATTTACATCATTCACATCTATTATCTATAAAACATCCAAAACTACAACAAGTCTTTATCCTACTATATGGAGTTAGCTACATGAATCTTTTTTTATCATTGTGTTTTATTATGTGTCAAATTCTCATTTAATTCTAATAAACTAAGGTCATTTTTTATATATCTTAACCAAGTTTTTTTAGGTCTACCTCTACCTTTCTTAACATAAGACAAATCTAGCATAGCTACTCTCCTAACTGGGTCATCGGACGGCCGACGCTTTATGTGGCCAAACCATCTAGGTGACTCTCTCTAATCTTATCTGCCACTGGAACTAATCCAACATTTTACAAAACATACTCAATTTGCATTTATCTCTAAGAGTAAAGCCACTCATCCATCTAAGCACCCTCATCTATGCAACACTTAACTTAGTCTTATGTTTCTCTTTTACTGACCAACATTTTGCACCATAAATCATTGTAGGTCTTACCATAATCTTATAAAATTTTCCCTTAAGTCTAAGTAGTACGTTTCTCTTGCAGAATAGGCCAAATGCATTCTTCCACTTCAACCATACAACTTGAATTATGTTAATAACATCTCCATCTATTTCACCATCATTTTGAACAATTGAGCCTAAATATCTAAAACGCTCACTCTTTTTAATGACTTAATTACCCAATGGCACAACACCACCACTAAAATTTTTACAACTAAAATTATACTTCATATATTTAATTTTAGATCTACTCAAACGAAAACCTTTAGACTTTAAGTTAACCTCCATAATTCAAGTTTCTCTTGGACTCCCTCTCTAGTCTTATCAACAAGAAGAATGTTATTAGCAAAAGCATACACTAAGGTTCATCTTCCCGTAATGCCTAATAAGAATATCCATAACTAAAGCAAAAAAGATAAGGGCTTAAACCCGATCCTTAATGTAATCCAACTAAAATAGGAAATTATTTTGTCAATCCTCCTTTTGTTTGGATACAAGTAACAACTCTAGTATACATATCTTTAATGACTTGAATATAACCAATATTAACTCCTTTCTTTTCTAGAACTCTCCAAAGAACTTCTCTTGGAACTTTATCATAAGCTTTCTAAATCAATAAATATCATATCTAGATCCTCCTTACTTTCTCTATAATTCTCCATCAAACCTCTCAACAAATGTATAGCATCCATAATAGATCTACGCGGTATAAAACGAAATTGATTTTGAGAAACTTTTGTATCACATTGTAACCTATGCTCATTACTCTCTCCCATAATTTTAATATATGACACATAAACATAATTCTATATAATTTGCACACTCTTGTACATATCCTTTATTCTTAAATCTAAGAACGAACAAATTCTTTCTCTCCACTCATCTAACATCTTTTTAGTCTTTAAAATATCATTAAAAAGATTTATAAGCCAACAAATTTCTTGATCTCTTAAACATTTTCACACTTATATTAAAGTATTATCAGGTCCTATTATTTTTTACACTTCATTTTTCTTTAAACTTCTCCAACTTCAACATTTCTAATACGATGATAAAAATAAAATTCTTTATTTTTGTTTAGGTATTAAGATTGTTAAAATTAATCGTATTCTTAGATTCTTCATTGAAAAATTTATCAAAATAACTTATTCACCTATTTTCAATATCGTTTTTTAAGAAAAACACTTTATGATTTTCTTCCTAAATCACCTCACTTGAACTAGATCTTTACTTCTCATATCTCTTTGCTTGGCTAACTTATACATACATCTTTCACATTATTTGGTATCCAATCTATTGTATAAATCTCTAAAAGCTAAATTTTGCATAATACATTATTTTTTTAGAATCTCTATAGGCCACTTTATATTTTTCTCAATTTTTTGAGTTTTTGCACCTAAATCAAGTTTTATAATAATATTTTTTTATTTCTTATCTTTTCTTGCCTATTTTGATTCTACCATCAACTATTTTTATTAAAAGAAGCTTTTCCTTTTGATTGTAAGATAGAATCAATTACGTATCTAATGCCCATAGATTTCTTCCCTTTTCTTGAAATCAAAGTTATAACATCTAATAAGCTTAATGCTTAGCGGAATAAATAATTTAATAAAAAAATATATATACATGCTAAGTTGTAATTATAAGTATTGGTATTAACAAACAAAACTATCTTGGTGTAATGATAACATTTAAATAAAGACATATTGGAACATGATTATGAATTGTAATTAAAACTATTTCCAAGAAATAAATGCAACTTTTAAGTGTCAAATCTTTATAATAATGAAAAGGCTATGAAAATCGCATCTGATATTGATCAGGTTCAAGGTTCAAGATTCAAGATTCGATGGTCTTATCGGAGTTGAATTGGATGATTTAATAAATATTAAAATTATTCAAATTTAATTGAAATGATGCAATAATGTTGTAATAATGATGCAATAATCTGTAATATGCAATAATGCAAATATATATAAAAAATATAAATAAAACCTAAAAAAGCAATATCCTCAACTATTAAAAACTTAAATAACTTTATTATTTAAATTACTAACCTCTTTTTGTACCCATAATCGTAATGTAGATGATCTTTGAATATCAGTATTTTGTTATTTTAGCAAATCATTCTTTGAAAAATAAAGATAAGAACAAATTAGTAATTATATAAAAAAGTGAGAGTCGTGAGTTAGCATACAAGTTTATTTTGCATATGTAAATTTAAATTGAAAGGTTAAAATTATAAGCTCATAATTAAGAATACAAACATAGATAAAGTGTACATAGAGTAAAATATTTATTATTCTATTGTCCATACACAACATGGTTGATAAAGTGTAATAGAAGAAAACTATAAATAGTTGATAGTTATGCCTAAAGATAAAAATAAAATATATTTAGAATTTACTTTGATAATTGTGTACATGAATTCTACTTTCCCGAATTGCCTCCTTAGATCCTTCTTTGAAAGCTTCCAAAGTATCACTTTCAATATTTTCATTTATAACATGAATGATTTCTTCTTCAACTACAATTAAGATTTTCAATTATAACGATCATAAATAAAAAAGAAACTTATTTTGAGATTTCATATGTCATATACCGGCTTGGAATACCAAGACGGAATCACAAATAACGATAAAGAAAAACTTACATAACACTTCCAATCTTAAATAAAATCTCCAATCATATAAGATATTACAATCCACAAATGATTTAATTTATCCATACATACGTATACTAATAAAGTATATTATACATTTAAACATAATTCAACATAATATATTATATTATCTCTCAAAGTTTCTAATGACGATAAACATAATCCTCCTTCTATCATTTAGTAGGATTTAGCAAAAAAATTAAACAACAATCAATAAAATTCAAATAACTATGCTATTACATTATAATAAACAAGAAAGAAAACTAAGATACGCCGTTTTTTTGTTATCACACGCATATAAAAAAGTTAAAACAATCAAGTATATAGATATACACATAAACATTTTTGAACTTTTACTTTTATATTTATCATCCATTTAAGTCACCACCGTAAACATTTACCAATACTCATCTAAGGATAGGTAAATTATTACCATTTTTCATCGGCCATTTTTCGCAGCGGCATATCAGATCCCGCCGCACTATAGGACCACTTTCAACATACATTCATGATACAATTATACAACTATGATATTAATTCATAACTAATAAATCGCTTAACTTTATAAAATGATGATGATACGATTTAAGATTCGCAAGTATTATCCAATGAAGATACGGAAAATACATCACAATTTATAAAGAAATAAAAATAAATCCCAACTTGCGACACGGTCTCCTCCTTCCCGTCATGCGACGATTGCTCAGGCACGACGACGAGGCTTTCCTCCTCTTTCTCCTCTCGTTTTCTCTCTCTAATTGCTTTTTGCAAAACCAAACCGAACTCCGCTTTGGCTTTTCAATCCACGATCAACGTATGGTTGAATTTTTCATTTTATTTTTGTTTCTTTTTTTTCTTTTCTCGACTTTCGGTATTACATCTCCTCTTATAAAAATTTTCAAATTAAATCAATAAGAAAATAAACATACCTTTAATTAAACAATCAGGAGTTTCGATTTCGATTCCTTCTCCCACGTAGTTTCGATCCGATCCATGTTTCCACAATACACGTATTAAAATGAAATTTTCCGAGATGCTTAACATCATAATCTATAATTCTTCCTCCTCCAGATCCGTTGAATATCATGGATCCGTAAAATTTTGTTTTCATCAAGAATATATTTTAAAAGAAATATAAACACATTGCACTCGCGAGAAGGTAAAGCCGCCTATAAGCTAATTTTCAATTTCTTTCTAAGATTTCATATACCAATAATATCGGTGCTCAACTTTTCAACTTTGCCAAATCATTTTATATCTTTCATGGGTAATTTTAAGAAATACAAATTCTCCCACTTCAAATTCTACTAAGATCATAAGATTTTCTCCGCCATTTTGGACAACTTTAATCTATCACACCTGATCTTTTCGCTTCATTTACTACATCTGCATCAATGATTCTTCTTTCAATTGCCTCCAAAAAGCTCAGATTTCCTTCCATACAACGCTTCATAGGAGTCATACCAATACTTGCTTGAAAGCTATTATCAGGTAAACTCAATCAAAGAAATAAATTTTTCAATTTCCTTCAAAATGATATAAAGTTTAAGCAAATCTTGTGTTTGAATTATTCTTTTTCGACCACCATCAATTGAGGATGGAATGCGATCAAATTAAGCTTCGACTTAAAGTTTCTTGAATTTTTACGCCAGATGTAAATCGCCATCTCGACGGACACTATAGATTTTATAACCATTATATACATTTCATCAACATATAACTTTTCAATAAGATCGATTGATATATAATGTGTGCAGATTTACAACCTATCAATAATAACTCAAATAAGATCGCATTCTCTTCGATAGTAACCACACAAAATCTAAAGAATATCATTCCATTTCCATTCAAGTATCGAAAGTAAAAGTCACTTGATTTCTGATGTTCATTTAATCATCTCATATGATTTACACTTGTAAATTCAAATTACACTTCTTTTCATTCCGCCACCAAAATATTTCCTTAAGATTCGATACATTTTAACTATTTGGATGAATTGTATAATTAGAATGATGACGTAATATATCTTTCCTCAAATCTCAACATCCGAATGCAAACGCCATGATACTTCAATAATCCTCTTCATCGATTTCAAAATCTTCAGATGACTTTCTTATCAAAATTTTCTAAGTCATTATCTTGAAAAGATCTCGATTCTCTTTCAAATTGATCAGTCATTTGATTTAACCATAAAGCATGATCATTCAGATTTAATAATTGAAATTTTCAATTTTCTAAATCTTTAATCAACTCCTCCGGTTGAGATCAACCAATAAAGACTACCGATATTTATTTAAAGATCAAGAACTACATTCGCTTTCCCTGACGATATTGAATATCCAAATCATAATCCTTAATGAGTTCCAACCATCTCCTTGCCTTAAATTTAACTCTCGAGTAAAATGTTCAAGTTGATGATCGAAAACTTCACACCTTACTCCATATGATAATGCCTCCAAATTTTCAAAATATCGCAAGTACTTCAGATCACGATAATTTTTTTTTCATGATTTTCAATTATAAAGAATCATTTTTCCATTCTCATATAGACACATCCCAAGCTCTTAAAGATGCATCACTATAAATTTGAAATCCTTCTATCCTCGATGGAATAGCAATCGCAGCCATTAAATAATTTTTAAATTTTGAAAACCTTTTCACACCGACCACCATTCAAACTTGATTGCAAGTTAGAGAAATGACATGACAATCTAAAACCCTTTAACTAATCTCCTAATATCCTACCAACCCTAAGAAATTTTGCTATGATAAGTGATGGGCCATTCATTTATCGCCCTCGACTTACTTTGATCCATCAAACCCCTTCACTACTAATCATGTGCCCCAAGAATATGATGTTATTTAACCAAAATTCACACTTAAAATTTTGCAATTCATTTACTTTCAAACTTGCAAAATAATGAAAGATGGTTTTCATGCTTCATCTCTAATAAATTAATATCATCTAAATACAATCATAAAATCTAAAAAGAGTTTAAAGATTCTATTCAAGATCCATAAATACAACAAGCAATTTGTCCAAAAGATATCACCACAAACTCATGCCCATACCTTCATCAATGTCTTTGATATATCTTCTTTGATTCTCACGATGATAACCGATCTTAAATCAATTCAAAAATACCGTTCATTCTAATAAAAAAAGATCATCAATTTTGAAGGATATTTATTCTTCAATGTGAGTTTGTTAAGTTCTCTATAATCTATACATAGATTAAGCTCATCTTTCTTCTTTCACAAATAATACAAGAGCTCCCCAAGGAGATGTTTCGATAACCATTCTCTAACAATCAGAAATGATTCTTCAACTCTGTAATTTTCGATCGTCATTCTATACAGATATTTTGCCATGATTTTGACTCAATTAAATCAATAAATCTCTCTCTCTCAACCTGAGGTAAACTGATAAATCATCCAAAAAATTTTGATACTCCTTTACTACTAAGATATATCTAATATCTTTACCTCTTTAAGAATATCGAACTTGAGCAATAAAGTCTTCATACTACAAGATCTTTTGAACTTTCAAGACACCATCATACTAATACTCTTATGCCCATAAGAATTTGAATTCTTTTCCGTGAATATTGAATTTGACTATTTTTTTACACAATTTATAAGAAGATAATGTTTAAAGAAATCAATCCATTCCTAAAATCACATCAAATTCATATATCGATAAGATTAAAATTCATCCAAGCTTCTTCACATATATTCATTTCACATTGCAAACATTTCAAGATTCATTTGTTATCATTCGCATCATCGAAAGTACATATTTTCATAACTCAATCTCAAAATTCTCACACATTCCTCGATATAAATGAATGATGCTCCAAAGATCAAATAAAACTCTAACCGATTTACTTTCAATAAAGATGATACTTATAAATGAAGTATATATAAAGCAAATTTATCTAAGATAATATAAAATTAATAATCTAATTTAAATAAAGATATGTAATAATAAGAGTCTTTTGCTTTCAAGGCGATAAACTCGGCGTATTGTTATTTGGTTCTAAGAGATAATCGATGCAATGATTCAATCACCCCTTTGTCTACCAATACCTTCTGGGTCAATACTTGTCCTACTATCCATCAAGATTGACTCAAGATAGATAAGATTTTGCCATATGTCCTACCGATGACACCAATAAGAAATGTTTCGCTTGAGAGACACTCTCTTTATGTGCTTCCATATTTTGCATATAATGTATCACTGCATTGTATATGACTTAGTTTCTTCCTTGATTTTTCGCTTTAACATTTTGCTCATCCTATCATCATTCCTCCTCTTCTCAATATCTCTCATCCTCTCGAGAATTGAATCTCTCCTATCATTCTACCACTCCACCAAGATAAAGATACATCAATACCCAAGAATCAATGTACTATCCTTTCACCCATAGAAACCTACATTTTTTCTTCAGATTTGATCAATTGAGCATACCTTGAAAGATCAGTAAACTTAACTTCATATGCATTATAACCATCTCCTATCAATCTGATGAACTTGTCTGATTTATCCTCCTAGAGGGTACAAACCAATCTCTAAAGTCTTCACAAAGTCCTCCCATGAAACAAGATTGCAGATCTTCCTTCAAACTTCTCTGTAATTGTTCTCGCCACCATCTCTTCTCAAAAGCAAAAGAAGCCAAAGAAACTTTTCTTTCTGAGATACTTTCTAAAATTTTCTATCCATCAATTTCGATTCTATAGTCCTCCTATCCTCGAGAAAAGAGGTGACTCATATCAAATAATTTAGATTTGTTCAGAACCCCGCCACTTCCATTAGCTTGTGTATGTTGATTTCTTATCATTCGAGTCATTGCTTCCATCATTCAGTAAATACATCTATCGCTAAGAAGATTGCACCAAATTCTGCTCGTGTTTCCTCTATTTTCACCCAAAGATCTTCCTCAATTGATTCCATAGCCGAAACACAAATTAATTATAACCGTTACGCATCAATCAATATAATCATATGCAAATCTCTTCATAAAATTTATCCTCTTCCTATTTTTGACATGATCATACTTACGTCCCTAAATATAAAATCGCTCGATACCACTCTTTCACGACCTACCGAGTTTGGAATACCAATGATGACGGATAAAAGAAAAATTTACATAACATTTTCATTCTTAAATAAAATCTCCAATCATACAAGAGCCATTACAATCCACAAATGATTTAATATTCAATATATATATACTAATAAAAGTTCATACGACGCATAATTTAAACATAATTCAACATAACTCCATATAATTACCTATTTCAATTCTCTACGCATAAACATAACCCTTCCATTCTATCCCATTTATGATTACATAAAAAATTAAACAACTAATAATCAATAAAATTCAGAATAATTACGTTGTTATACTATAAGAAAAAAAAGTAGAACTAAGATGCGACGCTTTTTTTTATATCATACGTATATAAAAAAATTGTTCAACATGTTTAATTCATACGCTTTTTTTGTAACATTCTTCTTCATACTTAGCCACCAAAATGTTAAATTCAAATCCTTATATATTTTGGTTCAACTTGAATGAATGGTGTAGCTGGATGATGTCTTTCATACAACATTTTATCTCAAATCTAGATCATTGGGTGCAAACAAATGTATTTTATTAACACTAGCTTTATGAACCGTAATCTTTTGCCTCTTAATTGAACTTGCTCAACTAATTTTTGATAATCACTACTAACCTTTTGAGTTTCTTTAATTCTTGTTGACCTACAACTATGAGCCACATTAAATTAAATAAATAAGGTGGATTTTAAAATCCTCAAATCGCGATCCCAACCGATCAAATTGCTTATCGACGATTCGACTAACGCTCGAAAAATATTAAAATAAATTAATCGAAAATTTTGAATCAATTAAGGATCGACGATAATTAAAATCAAATTATCATGAAATTGTGCATATCGGTCGGAAGCCCCGACGACGCTTAAACGACTTCCTAAATTGATCGCCATCGCGTCGCGACAACCTAAAACAACTTAAATTGACACCCATATTGCTGTTTGTCAACAAAATCATATTTTTAATAAAAAAAAAACGCAATTAAAGGGGACTAATGGCTGTTTAAGCACTCAATCCCGCTCAATCCCTACCTAACCTCGAGCCAGCATTTATTTTTATTGCAGCCTAATGGAGCCATCATCTAAAGTAAAAGAGGCGTTGACTCCATTATTCACGATTTCCTTTCGACATTTTCTTTCTCGCTTTCCTCTGTCTCTCCCTCGATGATCTCTCTGCGCCTCGGATCAAGCTCTAGGCACCACATACTCTCGCTGATCCTCTCGTTCTCTGCTTCTCTTCTAGGTTCTCCTCTCACCCTCTCACTCCCCGTCTCCGCTGAGAATTCCTCCCAGCAGCCTCCTTTCTCCCTCTCCGAGCTCCCAGTTCTCTCTTCAAGCACTGAACCCAGGAGCAAACAGAGGGAATCACTCTTCCAACCTAAACCCCTGTGTTGCTGTTCAATCTTGAGTTGTACTTTGCTATGCTGGTTTCTCTTGAAGGAAATGATTTGATTTTATGTGTTCTATTCTGTCCGATTTTGATTGGTTAACTGGGCTCTCCTTGTTTGGTCTGGAAATCCTTTCTTCCTCCTTCCATGAGCAAAAAACAAAGGAAACTCTTCTTCCCTCTTCCTCCTTCTCGAGTGACCTAGCAAACACTTGTCATTTAATCGCTCTTTTTCTAATTTTGGGGAGTTTTATGTCAGAAGTTTTGTGTTTTTGCTGCTTGGTAAAATCTAAACTAGCAACAATAGAAAGAGCAATGTGATCTTAAATTTCATAAGGCTCAAAGCTTGATTTTAGTGATGGAAATCTTGTTCCCTTCATGTTAATTAAAAGCTGAAATTTTTTTTATGTTGTCTCAATCTCTTTCAGATTTGAGGTTGTCATGTTGTTTGAATGGGTTAAATATTGCAAGTTTTAGGTTACCTTGTTTCGCTATTCTTTCCACTATTTGATTACTTGCAATCATGAAAGTGGCTATCTTATAAAGGGAAGAGTTTAGTTTCTGGATTTATTAACATAGTGCTTGTTTAATCTATGTGGAGTAAATTTCATACAATCATCATGTTAAAGGAAGAGAGGAGGGAAGGGTTGATTGACTTTGTGCTTTTTCCTTTTGATCACTATGTTAATTAAATTTTGAAATACAATAAATGGCTTGTGCAAGTTTAAAGCTTTCATTTTTTTGGTGTCGCTTTTTTAAAGATGCATCTTGCCTAGTTGTTCATAACTTACAAGCAATTGTCAAGTCTCTATCTTGCATTAAAATGATTATGTTTGCTGTCCATGATTTGAGGTTGAAATCATGCAAGATATACTATTTTGTTCTTCTTGCTCTGAATTATGAAAGCATGTTGTGACAATGAACTCCTAATCCAATTAGCTTACATGACTTCATCTTTGAAAGCTCACTTGTCATTAATATGTGATGTATGTTTCTTTCTTGATTGAAAGAATGAAAAGAAAGCAAGTTTATTTTGGGACTTAAGCATGATTTATAGATTTCCTTTCTATTGCATCTTTTATCTTACATGCATATGAAAATGTTGAGAATTGAAGATATATAAAAGTCTTTATGATTATTGAAAAGATGAAATATACGATATCTCTCGACCTTTAATTGCTATGTTACTTGTTTTAAGAAAGATATGTCTCTTTATATTCAAACGGAAGAATGAAATTTAGATTTAAAGTTATGTTATAAATTTGCTATTTGAATGTTCAAATGCTAAATAATGAAAACAATGCTCATTAATGTACATGTAAGATATATGCAAACATGTTTATACGATATGCGAAAAAGTGATATAATCTACCATGTTTCCAATATGAAACGCTATTATCAAAATTTCTCTTCAATGACATATATTTCTTCGACATATGGTGCATAAAATCCACTGGGGAAGACGGAGTCTAAATTTTGACGTAATCAAATTAATGCTTTCCTTTTATTTATATTAAAATGAGCTTTAAATTTATGATATAGTCACCATGTTCTCCAACATGGTAGGAAATTATATCAAAATTTTCACGGTCTCACATACACCACATACCTTTTCTACGCGCGCCCCATATAACCCCACTGGGGAAGAGCGGAGGTCTTGTAAATTTTGATGTCTAATCAAATTTATGCCTTTCTTTTGTTTATATGATACGCGAGCTTTAAATTGTGATAAGATCACCATGTTTTCCAATATGGTAAATATGCTTATCAAAATTACCGCTGTCTCACGACATACACCTATACATGTCTTTCACAGTGGCGCCTCTCATATAACCCCACTTGTGGGGAAGAGGGAGTCAGAATTTTGACGTCCTAATCAAATTTTATATGCAGCCTTTCCTTTTATTTATATGCAAATGAGCTTTAAATTTATGATATATCTACCATGTTCTCCAACATAGGAATGTTACGCTATCTACCGCTGTCTCACGACATACACCTATACGTCTTTCTTGATATGTGCGCCCGCCTCATAAGAACCCCCATATGGGGAAGAGTAGGTCATTAAATTTTGATTATGCAAATACTGCTCACATTGTTCAATGGGAAAACCCGATATTGCTCACGCTTGTTCCAACGCAGAAATTTGATATATTGCTCACGCTTCCAACGAAAAATGTCATGTCAGAACCCATACACGTGGTGGGTAAATAATCCGCGGTCTCACGACACTACCATACACGCCTCTTGGCGTGAAAGACCTACCGGCTATTAGTGGACGAGACGCCGATAAATTTTCAAAATAAAAGTTGAAATGTCATATAAATGCTTATACTTTAATTTCATATACGTGAATGCAAATTTATATTCTACGTTATAGACTGCTCACATCGTTCCAATGCTACGGAAATCGGATAGATTCCTTGTTCAACAAGCGAATGTCCAGAACCCATACACTTTCATACATGTAAATATTGGTCATGTCTCACACACCATACACGCCTTTCTAGAGACTCCCGTTTCTTATGTGGGATGGAATCTAAATTTTCTTAAAAAAAAAGAAGATAGAGAGGATAAAAAGTCATGTTTATGTTCTTTATTATATATTTAATACTCATCCTCTACTTTATTTTGTCATTTCACACCGTGATTTACATACATACGAGATATAAATAAGATCAAGAAAATACATATGATAAACTAAATCTATCATATAACTCACATATAAGAAGATAAAAAAGTTAAAAGAAACTCACAAGTATACAAGCATTAATCCTCCTCAGGTTGAAAGAACTTAAACTCATATAAGAGGAGAGTAAATGTAAAGATTTGTAAAATAAACCCCTCCTATTTATGTTTCTTTTCCCTTCATCCATCTAATCTACGCTCTCATTATAAATTGTATGCAAGGAACATCTAATATGTCATGTCAGACGCATACGATACATGTGGACGCTCACAGATCCTTATCCCTTTCTTTGAAGAAAGAAAGTCTTCCATTCCCTTTAATAAATTTAATGAGTTTGTGTCCCCCCCCACTTACATGAGTTTGTGAGTGGGGAGGTGGATTTTAATTAATCCACTTCCTCTTTAAATGAAATATGACATCTACTCATATTTTATATTCCCTTCCCTTTCAAGAAATAAATGAAGATATGGTCATATGCTCAAATCAATTATTTTCTCTTTATACTTGATTTTATACATAAATAAAGAGAGGCAAATTTAAATCAAATCTATTTTCCATTACCTTACTATGATCATATATTTCTAAATCAATTATTTTCACCTTTATGGATTTAAATAAAAGAGGCTATTAGCCTAAATCAAATCGTTCATTTCGCCCATTACCTTTACTTATGATCATATGCCTCTAAATCAATTATTTTACCTTTATGTTTCTGATTTTGTATAAAGAAAAGAGTTAAATTTTAAATCAAATTTGCCCATTTTAGCCATTATCTTCATATAATACCTCTAAATCAATTATTTTCACCCATTTATTGATTTCAATGATAAAGAGATGCTTTATAAATCAAATCATTTCTAGATCCATTACTTTATGACATCATGCTAAATCACTATTTTTCCCCTGATTTGAACATAAACGGCTATACCTAAATCAAATCAATTTACCATTTGAACCTTATTTAATATGAAAACTTCAAATCAATTATTTTCACTTTAGATTGATTTTCACATAAGTGACATGTGCAAGTTAGATAAAATAAAAGAACAGATACTACATAATCCCTATGTCTTCTGGACCGTCCGTTAACAAAACCTAAAAAATCAAAAAATCAACATATATTTCAACTGATATTAATGTCCATACAACATTTTAGAATGATACAGATATACAAATGTCAAACATTAGTACAGTAACAAATATAAAAAAAGATACATTACATCTTCCGGCTTGGTCTTGACCTGTCCCAAGTTAACAAAACCTAAAAAATATCAAAATTGTTAATTATATAATGTCAAATATAACAATGTTACATTCGCTGTCTTCTAATCCTTAACAAAACTCAAAATCAAAATTGACATCAAATTTTCAACAGATCTTAAAACAATTTAATTTTCAAAGATTATATCCATAATTAAAATTACGTCAAATATAAAGAACGATAATTACATAATTTGTTTGTCTTAATTCGTTAACAAAATAAAATTTGATATTATAATTTCAAATTAATCAATCATTGATCAAAATCTCATATAATACAAAATATAAAATAAATAAATTATTTAAATTAAATTCTAAAAAAATAAACCTCATCCTCATTTCAAATTAAGAAATTTTGCTCAAAGATTATACTTTAATTTACATAATTTCACCCATCCTCATCCTACGTAGAAGCGCCTATCAATCATATTTTTCTGATCGGTTGTGAATTATACTAAGATTTCAACGGAATTCATATATATTCATCGAAATCATCATAAAATCAAAATTGAAATCAAAAGGTAAAATAAACGAATTAATTATTAAAAACTAAAAAATTAAAAAATAAAAAAATTAATTCAACAAGAATTGTTATCTTCTCCACAAATTAAGAAAAACTTTCCGATCACTTGACCAAATCCATAACTACCTTCACACAAATATTTAAAGTTTCATATCTAAGTTCCTCCCTCATCGGTTTTCTTTAAATAATAATATAAACCCTCAACCTGCGATATTAACTAAATTATCTCATCCGACTAAATCTCCTTAATCGAGCTCTATTCACCGCTTAAATAGAACATTCACTTAAATTTCTTTTTCTTTTCTATTTTCGAAAATCCCCACGATTTCTACACTCTTCTGACGTGTTTTTCTTTCCATCTTGGCTACCAAATCTAAGTTATAATTGCATGAGATAAAAAAAATGAAGATAAATGAAATAGAAATGAAATGAATAGAAACGATAAGTTAAACTTAACTTCTAAATAAAAGTCTTAAGTTATGAGATTTTATTTAGGTATAGTAGATGTTTTATCTTATCGTATCCATATTTTTTTAAGTAAGGTGATAGTGCAGCTTATTTTAATTGCTAATTTTACCTTTAAATCCGTAATGGCATTACGTAACACAAATTGCCACTTACATTTTAGGCGCCAACATCCGCTTGGCAACGCCCATTAATGGAAGCACCGAGCTACCATCCGCCAGGCTGGATTTCCATCTTGAACGAAAGTTGCCAGCTCGACTTGTCAAGTAAACTGCCCCGCACGCCATGTGCAAGAATCTAAAAGGTCTTGAGTTGCGGACCCCTACTGCCGTAGGTCACTTCAAAAGAAACAATCGCCAGAGGTCGCCCCTTGGAGACACCAATCATGAAAAGGGTCAGCACGGCTGACGGCCTTTTGTCCCTCGACAATAATCACAATCCGCACCGAACCATTCGCCCGGAGGTATGATGTCAAGCTTCTTCATCCTGAGGAAGCAATGAGGCAAAGAAGAAAAGAAATCTGAGCATGCTCAACACTTAATGCCTGCACAAATTACAAACAAGAAGGAGTGTTCCCACCCATAACGCTTGATGGGTTAAACGGAAATTTACCTACCAAATGCCTTCTTCGACCCCACAACATCGTTCCAGCCTCCGCGAGGAAACCCGAACTATATATGCATCGGGTCTCCAAGAAAGGAGAGAGGACTGATGAAAAGAAAATACTGGTCCTCGTTATTAAGGATGCTGATCGCCCTCCAAGGAGACCTCATCCCGAACTCAAATGGCAGACGCCAACATATTCATGTCCCACACGAACATCGGTGTGACACTTGGACCGGTCAGTGAATCCACCACGAAAGGTCCCTTGGAAAGGTAGCAGCTGAGGCTCAGCCTCAAAAAAGAAATCGCTTGTAGAAAGGCATGGCATGCGTGACATCTGTGAATTCAGATCCGCCCCAACTCAAATTTATCAATGGGAGCAAAAAAAGAGGGCCCCATGATGATAAGATATCTAGACACCTTGGAGAATCCTCCGGGGATCCCGCCATCAATCAACTCATCCCATCAAGAGGAGGTTAACTTCAAGCTCTAATCAAGAAATTTCGATTCCACACTGGAATCGGAAGTTCATCGGAGACGCCGACTGAAATTCGTCCAAGACCTAAGAAGAAGAGGAGGCAACGATCGAAGCAAGTGTATATGGTGCAAGTCTGAGCCATCCTGCGCGCCAATATCAACCTAAAGGCGTCAGACAACAATACTTCCCCTCAAGAACAACAAAATGTTCAACAGAGGAAGCATCCTCCGAGTCTTCGTGAGAGAGCAACAAGAAGAGGAAGAAGAAATGGAAGAAAATCCCACCTTCATCGATATACTACTACTCGCGAAAGAGACAAATTCCGATGAAAGCCAAAGATAAAGAAATCGCCAATAACGAAAATGAGCAAAATGATGATGATGGCGATGCAGCTAATGCGAGAAATATCCAGTCCAACACCCCCCCAAATAATCATCAAGCCTCCAAAGAATGCCAATGACAATCCTCCAATAAATTTGATCTCACATGCTTCAAGGGTCCAAATTGAGCAAGAGATTGAAATAAATGAGTCACAACCCGCTTCTAATATACAAACTATATCTCAAGTCGCGGATGCCTCTCAACTTGATATTATATTGAATGAGAAGATTAAAGCTGTTATAGCTGCGGGGCAGGCAGAAAAGTTGGTGAGCAAAGGTCGCCCATATCCCGCGGAGTATGATCAAATTCCATATCCAAAGGGATATTCAATGCCAAAGTTCAATCTATTCGACGGGAATGGTAATCCGCAAAGATCCGCCCATTCAAAGCATCCCGAACACAGGGTAATGATGCATTATTATTCCGCCATCAAGAGTTTAACTTCGACCGCTGAATGGTATGTCGAAGTCAAATGACTCGATCAAGACTTTGCCGAACTTGAAAATATGTTCGCTGCAACAAATAAGAAAGACAACCATTCCGACTCGAGAAGAGGAAGAAAGATGAGCTCGATATATTACGCCGCATAAATATGAGTATGAAATGTGAACAACAATTATAAGAAGAGCAATCCAACTGATGGCAACATCGATGATAAGATGGCGCCTTTATCTTTGCATGGCTTCAATTACCACATTTCAAGAGCTACTTGATAGGAATTTGAGAAATTAAATTTATCCCGTCTGGCCAAGAAGATAAATTCAAAAGAGCAAAAGCTCAAAGAAAGGTGAAACACATTTCACCTCATACAAGAAGGATACGTAAGCATCTATAACGTAGACAAAGAAAAGCTACCCGTCATCAAGAAAACCAAGCATGCTCAATCCTCCACAACCCAAGCTCATACTTGGAGGTAATGATACTCGAGGTCGCCTGAAGGCGAGAGCACCAAGACAAACAAAAGGAGCGAATGACTCAATGGCTACCCTAAAAGAAAAGTCGAACAAAGAGTATTCTTTAAGAGGAAAGTGTGGCCAAATTGTTTAAACATGCACTCAAAGTAGGTCCAACTACCGAGTGTAAAAGACCAAGAGGCCTGGACAAGCGATAATCCTAACTATTGTCCATATCATCGGCGCCATCCCTGAAGATACATATTCAAAGATTGATTAAAAATATAAACGGTGAATTCACATCTGACGTATTGCGGCGTCCAAGAAAGAATCCAAAAAGTAATCACCTCATCTCGACTATCAAGCAATGATAAAGGCAAAGAGAAGTCGGTCGATGATGAAGGATGGCCGCAGCCTCTAAAAAGATCAGAAAAAATGTTAAAGAATCTGTGGTGTATTAAGTGGAAATCACCACTGAGCCCGATTGAGTTGAGACAAAACCTTATGGAAGGCTAGTTCATCTCAAAAGACGAGCCAAATACCGCAAGGGAAGGCTAAGAAACCTGCCAAACAAAAAAATAAATTAAATAAAAAGAAGAAGGAAGTAGCACAAAATGTTACTACTATTATGGATGGTCGCAACGTAACACAAAAGATCATCAATAATATGGAAGATTACATACAATCAGCAAGACGACCTATCACGCTTGCATCTGCTTTCAAATCTTCGATCAACGAAGAAGGGGAAGAAGTCAAGAACTTCCTACCGAGTCTTGCTTGATGATGCATGAAGTTGATAATGTAAGGAACTCGCTTCCCGATGAAGATGAATGAGCTCACCATATCAACAAACATAAAAAATGTAAAATCAAGGATTCTCAATCTTCTACTATCATTGACGGGCGTAGCAAGAACCGAGTCATCTCAAGATTCGATGCAAAAGAATGAAGTACGTTGAGGATGGTGCTACCATCCCAACAAAGGAAAGAGCCAATGAATAAAGATAAAGGAAAAGAAATTGAAGTCAATGAAAAAGTTATCCCTAAGGATTCAAATAAGAAGCTTTCATCAAAAGGGATCGACTACAATATTCTATCCCATCTAAGGAAAATTCCGGCGCAGCTTAGTGTATACGAAGCACTTCTAATGTCAGAAGATCTCCGTAATACCTTAATTGAAGCTCTCAAAGAGCCGGGAAAATTTGAAGCATATTTTGCTGAACGCTGTCTAACGGAGACCTTGCATGTTCAAGAGCCTCCAACCGTCACATTTTCAGAAGATGATCTAATGCTCGGAACCGCAGAGCACAATCGCCTCTCAGATGTTACAAAAAAGTGATGAAATTATAATACCGGGATCTTAATTGATCCCTGCCTCCGTGAATCTTATGAACTTGAGAACTTAGATATTATCTCTAGATGTACAACATCCGGGACGAGATAAAGTCATGGTTCAAGGTTTCAATGAGAAGGGACGTAAAACTATCGTCATTCGCCCTTCCTCTTAAATTTGGAGACCTCTACACGTAAGCTAAATTTCATGTGATCGATGATACTTCATTCGTGAGCCCTTTTCCCATGGTTTCATAAGTATGGCATTGTCCCATCTACATTGCATCAATGTATGAAATATACAAAGGATGGAGAAGAATGCCAGGTGACATGCAACCTTATGAAATGAAGATTTATCAAGATGCCGCTATTTCCTTCCGAAGGGAATCAAAGCTAACAAAACAACTAAGAATATCATCTACTTCAAAACCCATAAAAGAACAAGTTAAGAAGAAGGGAGAAGATAAAATGAATAAAGGAAAGAGGTTGTTCCAAATATTCCTGGATATAAAGAACAAGTCCAAAATCAATAACACTGCCCCTCATCAAAAGGATATCAAGAAGAAGATGAATGTGTTCCTTCTAAATCCAAAGGTCCATGACTCTTCCGAGTAAAGCGACAAGAAGAACATTTTGACTCGACATGAGTTTGAATCGCTTGAAGGTAGTGCAATGCACCTACTTTAAAACAATCATAGATCCATCACAGAGACTACACTCAGTCACCCTGCTCCTCCCCAACATTTTAAAGAAATCACCCCTCGAGAAACTCACAAAGTCGAGAATTGGTGACCTTCTATGTACCTCCTCTCCTGAAAGCACGCCGTGCTTTATAAACTGGGGTGTCAAGAAGAAGATCGACGGGGTAATGCAACTATCAAGAAGAAGAAGCTATGCCCACAAGGATGCCAAAATATTACTCTCCAAAGATGCCTAATGCTAAACATGGGGTCCAGCCGAGAGTAAGCAAAGGACTAAGCTCTTTGAAATGATGTGGTACCCAAAAGGTTCTCAAACCATTGGTAAGAGAAATAAACACACTACTAAAGGCCTTGGTTTTATCCAAGACAACGTCCATTAGATATACCTACGCTTATAACAGAATGTGAGAGTGATGATGAAGATGAGAATGTCTAATGTTTCTCACAAATAATGAAGAAGTGCACCTACCAAGAGCAAGATGGTGGGGAGGCTACTGAACTTGAACTTAAAGAAGTTAATTTGGGAACCAGGAGGATCCTCACCAACGCTCATCGCTCTACTTTCAAGATAAAGTGGAAGAATTAAAAATCTTGCTTGAATTCGGGACATATGCTGAAATGCCGTGCTTATCCCCGATATATAGCTCACAAACTAGCAATTGCCGCCACGCCAAGCAAGCCTCTAAAGTAATGAGATCGAGAAGAAGAACGTAATTGCGTAAACCAAGAAGCTCATTGAAGTTTTATTCGAGAAGAAAAATACCGACGATAGCTAATATTGTCCCCGTGAAAGAAGAATGGTCGATTCAGATCAGACGACTTCGTGGATTTAAATAAAGCATGTCCAAAGGATGACTTTCCGCCCGTCGTAACCGCATGGATAACACTTCAAACCACGACATGTTCTCATTTATGGATCGCCGTTACAATCAAATCAAGATGGCTCTCAAGATGAGAGACATACCTCATTCGTGACGCCAATTGGTATATATACGCCATGCCCTTCGCCCGAAGAATGCCGGAGCTACATACCAAAGTGCGGCGCGACACCTAATCTTT